>PVJI01007182.1:11193-80222 GCA_004026765.1 Micronycteris hirsuta | reverse complement strand
GCTATTCTATGTCTTTTAGTTGGAGCATTTAATCCATTTACGTTTAAGGTTATTATTGATAGGTACTTATTCATTGCCATTTTTTTTTTGTACCTGTGTTCCTCACTCTCTCTCTTTCCCTTCCTTTCCTTAAATCAGTCCCTTTAGCATCTCTTGCATAGCTGGTTTGGAGGAGGTGTATTCTTTTAGACTTCTTTTGTCTGGGAAGCTCCTTATTTGGCCATCTATCTTGATTGAGAGCCTTGCTGGGTAGAGTAGTCTTGGTTGTAGGCCTCTGGTTCTCATTACTTGGAATATTTCTTGCCATTCCCTTCTTGCTTGTAGTGTTTCCATTGAGAAGTCAGCTGCTAACCTTATCGGGGCTCCCTTGTATGTTACTTCCTTTTTCTGCCTCGCTGCCTTTAAGATTCTCTCTTTGTCTTGGAATTTAGCCATTTTAATGATGATGTGTCTTGAAGTGGGCCTGTTTTGGTTCCTTTTGATTGGGACTCTCTGTATTTCCTGGATTTTTTTTCTCTCATCAGATTAGGGAAGTTTTCCATCATTACTTTTTCAAACAGGTTTTCCATCCCTTGCTGCTCTTCCTCTCCTTCTGGTATCTCTATTATACGAATATTATTACGTTTCATGTTGTCCTGCATTTCCCTTAATACCTCTTCATTCTTTCTGAGCCTCTTTT
This sequence comes from Micronycteris hirsuta, assembly GCA_004026765.1. NCBI lineage: Eukaryota > Metazoa > Chordata > Mammalia > Chiroptera > Phyllostomidae > Micronycteris > Micronycteris hirsuta. Next base: position 79,543 of record PVJI01007182.1, on the reverse strand, counting down.
CCTGTTCTTGCTCTTTTCGGGTGCTTTTTTCAACCTTGTCCTCCAGCTCGCTGATCCGATCCTCTGCCTCATCGAGCCTGCTTTTGATTCCTTCTATTGTCTTCTTCAACTCAGATATTGTATTCTTCATTTCCTCTTGGCCCTTGTGAATAATTTCTATTTCCTTTTTCATGTTAACATAGTTTTCAGTGAGTTCATTATAGTTTCCCTGTAGTTTCTGGTAGTTTTCTGTGAGTTCATCAAGCTTCTCGAGTTTCTTGAGCTGCCTGATAACATATGCTTTGAACTTGATATCTGATAGTTGGCTTGCCTCTGTTTCATTTATCATTCTTTCTGGGGCTTCCTCCTTTCCTTTCATTTGGGGATTGTTTCTTTGTCTTCTCATTGTTTGTGGGATTCTTCTTGCTAGCCTCTGATTCTTAAATTGATCTGTCAAGTTCTCTGGAGCAGCGAAGTTAATTTTGTGTCACTGTTTCTGTTTTTTGGGCTGACTCTTGCCTGGGTCCCACTCTATTCTCTTCACAATTCCAGGTTTTAACTTTTCACCTGTGGATAAAGAAGAGAAAGGAAGAGAGAAAAGAAGGAAAAGAAAGCAAAAGAAAAGGAAAAAGAAAGATAAAGAAAAATAATTCTAAAATAACATAAAATAAAAATTAATAAAAAATAAGAAATAAAAAGAAGAGAAAACTAGGAATACCAAATGAAGGGAAGGTAGAAGGAGTTAAAAAAATATAGAAGGACAGATAGTAAGAAGGGTGGGGAAAAACAAACAAAGAAACAAAGAGAAAAAAAAGAGAGAGAGAAAAAAAAAAAGACTTCTGTTGGCTGGCTTCAATGGCATCCAGTCAGGGCTGCGACAGGCTGGGAAGATATCAGACTTCCCCTGCTTTCTTCCTGGGCTGCACTCTCAGCTGCCGTCCTGCCTCCAGCCAAGTTGCTAGGAGTTTGCAGCATCTCCTCTGGGCTGCCTGACCCCCAACCTGAGTCAGAGTTTGTGAGGTCTGTGTCTCCCCTCAGTGGGGTTCGATGGCGCTCCTTTGTTTTTCTCCCATGGAGGGAGTCTGCACCGCAGGTCTCCGATCACAGTGGCTGGGTTGTGTCTCAGGCCCTCCACGAGTGAGTTCTGTGCCCCTGTATTTGTTGACCACTTTTGTCTCTGGATTTGGGGCTTGCAAGCCGCAGGCCTGGGTGCCCAGTGGGGCACCACCCCTAGCCGCCCCTGACTGGCTTCTCCGGGTGCGCACCTGGTCCCGGAGCTCCAGGCCTGGGTCTCCCGTTCAGTTCAATCTCGAATTCCTCCCGCTGGGATTGCCAGCCTTTGCAGACCAGTCCCCACGTACACACCAACCTCCGGACTGCTGGGGACCAAGGCTCTTCCAACAGACGTGCGCGCCTGCTTTGGCAACTCTCACACCCCAATCCAGCTCCCTCCCACGGATCCTGGAACAAACCGGGAAGCTGCTGCGACTGGATCTGCAGACCTCCTGGCTCCCCACGAGTCCCGAGGGACCCCTTCACTCCAAAGCAGACTCCCTACCAGCTGATCTTTCAGTTTTATGTGCAATCCTGGTCGCTAATCTTCCTGGAATTCAGCTGGGCGATTGCTCCGCTCCTCAGAAAATCAGTCAGATATCCCACCAGTGGGTTGGAGGAAGCCGATCCCGCTCCCTCCTACTCCACCGCCATCTTTCCCTGACCTGTTCATTCTGACATGTTTTTAGCATAGGTCTTATGGTGACAAATTCTCTGTTTTTTTTTTTAAAATTATCTAAAGATGTATTCAGTTCACTTTTATTCTTAAAGGATATTTTGCTGGATTTGAAAATATGGATTGGCAGTTATTTTCTGTTGTACTTTAAAGATGTTCCACTATTTCCTATCCCCCATGTTTTCTGGTGAAGATACTATCATTTCTCTCATTGTTCTTCTTTATATAATGTGATGTTTTTCACTGACTGCTTTGAATATAATATGCTAAGGTATTGGTTTCTTCAAATTAGTATTGAGGTTTTCTGAGCTTCCTCAATCTAGAAATTCATATCTTTCAAAAGTTTATCATGAGTTCTGATAATTTTTCCTCCAAATTTTTTTTGTTCCATTTTCTCTCTCAGTGAAGTATTTTAAAGTTATTTCATAGGTTGCTAAGGTTCTATTCATTTTTCTTTCCAATTTTTAAAAACCTCCTATCAAAATTGAATGATAACTATTGATTCATTGTCAAATTCACTGACTTTGTCCTTTCATCTTTATTTTGCCATTAGGCCCATCCATTGAATTTTAATTTCAGAAGTTCTGTTTTTCAGTTTTAAAATTTTATTTGCTTTATTTTAATATTTTCTCTTTCTCTGCTGAAATTTTCATCATTCATTATGAGTGTGTTTTCCTTAACCTCATTGAATATACTTACAATAGCTTTTTTAAAATCCTTTCCTAATAATTCCAATTAATGGACCATCTTGAGACTGGCTCCAATTGTTTGCATTTCTCTTTGAGACTGAGTCACATTTTTCATATGTTGAGTAATTTTACACTATATCCTGGACATTGTGTATGCTATATTGCAGATCCTCTGGATTTTGTTGTATTGCTTTAAAGAGTGTTGATGTTTTGTTTTAGCAGACAACTAACTTGCTTTGACTTAAGCTGAAAAATGTAATGCCTAGGGTGAGTGAATTTCAGACCTAAATTCAGTTCTTTAAACCTTAACTGCTAGCTGTTTTTTCATTTGACCCCCTCCTACATGGTTCAGAGGTCAGGCAGAAAGTTGGGCTGAGTTTAAGCACAGAATTCGGTGTATTATTTTCTGGCTCTCTTCTCCCCTCACTTTTTGGTTGTGCAGCTTCCCTGAGCTTTTTTCACCTGGTACCTCCAGCCAGCATAGTAGCAGACTTTTCCATGGAATTTCAGCCATTCTACCATGGCTACAATTCCGGCTGCCTTCAGGGCATACCTAAAAAAACTGGAATTCACACTGTACTATGATTTTTGACTTTCTTCCAGATATGCTTGTGTTTTTTTTTTTTTTTAGTTCCTGAAGCTCTAAAGGGTCATTTTTTTTTTCTTCTAGCTAGCACTTATGAATGTTATTTATGGGAGGGTAAGTTGTTAAACACTCACTACTTCTTGTTAAGAGCAAAACTCTGTAATTTGTTTCCTATACTTGGAGGTCTATGATTTTGTTTAGTGCTTCCTTCATTAATCCCCACTTTACTTGAGCTTGCTTGATTGAATTTCTGTTTCTTTCAAAAACCATAACAGAAGTCATTAGTCATGGAGTGCAGAACTACTATAGACTTGGCAGAATGGTGCAATGGCAAGGGCATAGGTTTGGGAAACCAGACATACCACTGTATTTCAGTTATATGACTTAAGCAAGTATGTGTGGTAGTTATCTGTTGTTGAATAACACGTTACTTGAACATTTGGTAACTTAAATCCAGAAACCTTTATTTTTTCACACTGATTCTGAGGGTCAGGAATTTGGGAGCTACTTAGATGAATGGTTCTGGCTTAGAGTCTCTCATGAGGTTGCAATCAAGCTGTCACACTGCAGGACTAAAGCTTTGACTGGGACTGGAAAATCTATTTCTAAGCTCATTCACTGTTGGCAGGACCCTCTTGGCAAGAGGCTTGCACTTCTTGCCACATGGGCATCTCTATAGAGCTGCTCACAACATTGCTTTGCCCAGAGCAAGTGACAGACAGAGAGGAAGAAAGTGGTTAGGTAACACTTAATTCACATAAGTAAGTCTCCTTTCTTATACTGCCCTTAGCAATTGGCTTTGAATTGCCTGGAAGCTAAACTGCTAGGTGGCTGGTTTGCTTACTGTGGCTTTCATGGCTCTTGGTCACATTGAAGCTGTTGAGATGTCTTAAAACCATTGCCTATACCTTTAAGTTGAGACAGTCTTCTAGTGTGGAGGAGAATTTGGAGATACACAAGAATCCCAAGTATCAGGCTTTGACTCAGTGATGTCCTGAGAGTCCATTTTGAACTTTTTGAAGACTCCAGGGGGCACAGGAGCATGGAGAGTTAAGAATATCTGAGCTGATTTTGGTCCTTCTCTTATTTAACAGAATCCCTTCCCCTCCCTCTTCTCTCCCTTGAGTAATTCCCACCAGTAGGAAGGCCTGTATCCTGGCCTTTTCCCATACTGTAGCCAACACGATTTCCTTCATTCTATTCTTATTTGTAAGGAGGAAGAGCTGAGCTTTAACGGTCAGCTGCTATAGGGTCCCTCTGGCTGTCCCCAGCAATGGAACATTTCTTTTGTTCCACCTCTGGAGTTTCCTATTCTCAGTCTCTTTTTTTGGATCATATTATTTGTACCATAGATTTAGCACAAAAGTTAGCATTTTTGTTGTAGCTTATGCACCTTAGAGTTTGTTAAATTCTGTGGGGAAATTCATATTGGGGAATTGCTGAACACATGGAAATTCACTCACTTTTAACCTCTACACCTGTAACAACAACAACAACAACAACAACAACAACAACAACAACAACAACTCCTCTCTGTGAGGGAACCTGGAGAACCTGACCTCTGGACCAAGTCTCCATCTTTATTTTTGGCCAGGATTTCAGCCTATATTTTCATCCTCCAGCATTAGAAACTGATGGTGTCTTGACCTATTTCATACCTGTCTATCAATGTTCAAAGGTACTCTTAAAGCAACAAAAACACTCCATCATATGTCTGATTGATGTTAAAGACAAAACAGACATGGGAGGGAAGGCAGAAACCAACAAACTTCCAGGCTTCCTCAGTTTCCCAAATGGTTTGGAACCAGTTGGTCTGATGATACAGAGTAGACACAAGTTACTTGGTAATTGATAAACCAGCAGTCTTTTCTGCATTCTTCATGGCAGGAGAGCATCCTCAGGCACATGTGTTAACTGCTTTTTATTCAAACTTATGACCTACTTCCAGACCATGGAAAAGGAGGGGTACCTACTCTTTAAAGATCTTTGATGTCCTTAATTAAGTTCCATTTGCTTCTTTGGGTCCTATAGCAGTCACTCTGTATGGATTCGCATCCCGGCTCTGGCCCTTACTAGCTGTGTAGCCTTGGGCAAATCACATACTCCCTATTCTGCCTCAGTTTTCTTATCGGTACAATGTGAAGAATTATGGTACCAACCTAATAGGTTGCTATGAATACTAAATGAGGTAATGTATAAGATCAGTGCCTGTAAATACTGTATACAAGATCCGTCCAGAAAAAGTCCAGCCTTTTAAATATAACAAGGATGGTTTGTACCACACCGATATAACCAGGCAGCCAAGGAGAGTATATCAGAATGCACATGAGTGAACAATGACGATTTCACTGTACTAGTCAGCGGAGGGGGACAGACACCACTGAGTGAGCATGAGTGAGCTGTCGTATTCAAAATGACTGAGCAATAGAGCCATGAATCCGCATCAGATTTTGTGTTAAGCTTGAACATTCCTTTGCGGAAATTATCCAGATAATTCAGAAGGCTGCAGCTGTGGGCAACTGGTGATTGACAGCTTCATCATGACAATGTGCTTGCTCATGTATCACATCTTGTACAGAGATTTTGGTGAAACATCAGGTCACCCAGGTGACTCAGTCTCTCTACAGCCCAGATTTGGTGCCCTGTGACTTCTGGTTTTCCCCAAACTAAAATCACCTTTGAAAGGGAAGAGATTTTAGACTGTTGATGAGATTTAGAAAAATATGACAGGTGCAGCTGATGGTGACTGGGAGAACTGTATGAGGTCCCAAGGTGATGTTGATACAGTTTTGTCCAGATATATAGCCTGCTTTGAGGGGACTGAGGCATCATTGTCCTATGCACAATGTTTCTTGCATCTTGTATCATCTTCAATAAATGCCTCTATTTTTTATATTACGTGGCTGGATACCTTCTGGACAGACCTTGTATATTAGCTGGTGCTATTGATCTTTTCTCTCTTATTCTTCTGTCTTCTTCCCTTCTCCTCCTCCTTCTCTCTTTCCGATGATCCCTGAGATGACTAAAAGATGTACCAATATAGGGAGGAGTGGAGTACAAGGCTAGAGAAATTATACTTTAGGCCCATAGAATTTGTATTTCCAGAGAAAATAACCTAACTGTTGGGTCCTCAATGTGTATTAAACACTTAACATGCATTTCTCTAATCCATACAGCAATGCTGGGGGGTGGATATCATTATTACTACTTTACTGGTGCAGAAGCAGAGTGGTAACTTGTCCAGAGTCCTGCAGTTAGTAAGGGTAGCAGTGAAAGTCAAAGCTGATTCTATCTGACCTCAACATCCATGCATTTTTCTGTGTGCTATTCCAACTTGTGTGATCTTAGCTCCTTGCACTAAAATTACCAGTCCTAGCTCTGGGGGAAGGGATGGATGGGAGATTTTGTGTGTGTTTGGATGATACCAGGATTTGTCACTGGAGAAGAAGTATAGGAATGGTCCATTTGGATAACTGAGAGCCAGTATCCTAGGTTAATAGGCTGCAGGTGGCACCAGCAGCATGCCCAATGACTCAGACTTTTCACTCTGTAAAGATTTAATTTTGGCCTTCGTATATTTGGGACTAACTACACTTCGTATATTTGGGACTAACTACACTAAGTTCCTTTGAGTACTATGCTTAGATCTGTACAGTGACATGCAATGAATGGGAGCATCTTTATTCTGAGTAATGTTGATACAGTTTTTCCCGGATATATAGCATAGCCCCATCTCCACTGATTCTTTTCCTAGTAAAGTCATGGGCCACGATGGGCTCATGTACCTTACTGTGTTTTTGTGCCAATAAGCAGAAGTTATCAGCTTTTCTTTTCCTTCTTGTTTTTCCCAAAGTTGCCGCTTGGCATTCTGGGTAATGTGCATATTGATTGGTGCATATTGATTAGGGGTTGTAGCCACCCTAACAAAATGAACCAATGAGATATAGAGTTTCTCTTTTGCCATACAGATTTGGGGCAAGATGCTGAATTAAGGAGAAGATGCCTTGGTAAGAAATAAAGTGAGTTTGGCTGTCTGCAGAAGTGCTAAGGAGGGAGACATTTTATAATTCAGCAAGTTTTGAGCCTTTGTTTTCTGTCATCAGTAAACAGCAGTGCTATGCATTTGGATGAACTGAAAAGCCTCTGCACAGACAGGGATCTGGTTCTGAGTTGGGGAATTCCTTGCTGATTATAAGTTAAGGTTCCTGAATGTGTTTCCTTGTCATCTTCCCTTCCCCACCCAGCAGACGGTGGAGTCTTGGCACTTCTATTCTAACTCTGTAATTCCTTATTTTTCCTACTTTCTCAATAACTCACTCTGAACTCTAGACACACTGATTTCCCCTTGCTTCAAACTGGTTTTACCTTATTATTAACCCAGCAGGAAGAATTAACGTTTAACTCCAGTGTTGTTTTTGTGTCTCTTGAGATATCTCAGCATGACTGAGCACCATGAAATCTGAGCAGTGATTTCTGGACCTGGAGTGTAGTTGTAGAGGAGAAAACTTTAGGGGTGGCTTGTAACATAAGGAAATCATTTTGATGGGAGTAAATGTCTGCAAGTGAGCATTCACTGATGAGTCTGAGAGCTTATTTATAGCAAATAATAACAGTTATTACTCTTTACTTGTATGAATCACCCCAGCACTGAATTGTGTACAGCATGCCAAGGTTTTTGCCAAGTGGTTCCTCTTTAAGGCACACAGGCAAGACAATTTAAACATGGGAAGGGTATACCAATTAGAGGAGTGGGGAGTCTTCTTGATTTTCTATGTCAATAAATAAAGATGAACAGCTAATTTGTGTATACATGACATAAAAGAATATATAATTTTCTTAGTCAAGGGAGGGTGGGTAAAGTCCTTTGAGAGAGAGGGGCAGTATGTAAAAGGAATAATAAACTAAATAATATTCTATTTACTATGAATTCATAACAATGGCTACCAGTTTGAACTCTTACTAGGTACCAGGCAAATCTAGCCTGCCACCTATTTTTATAAACAAAGTTTTCTTGGAATGCATTTGTGCCCATTTGTTCATGCATCATCCATGGCTGCTTTCACACCATAATAGGGGAGTGGAGTAGTTGCTACAGGGACTGCGTGGCCCACAATACCTAAGATATTTACTGTCCGGTCCTTTATAGAAAAAAATAACCAACCCCTATATCAACTCATTAGGATCTCAAAATATTTTTGGGTGATATAATTTTCCCCCTTTTATAGATAAAAGAACCTGAAGCATAGATGGTCAAACAACTTTCGCAAGGTCAATAGCTATAGAGTGGCTGACTCAAGATTCAAGTTGAAGCAGTCTGATTCTATAGCTTGTGTTCTTAACTGCTACACTGTTCTGCCTGTCCTAATTGTATAAAAGACACAATTCTAGGATTCTAGTTAACTTGCAAATAGAAAATAATTAGAACTCACCACTCTGCTGTGTCTGAAACCAGCTTGGCTAGACTCTGGACAGAGGAGCAATTTGGATGCATTCAAGCTACAATGGGTAAGTGGCTGAAGATACTGTCAGAAGTGAAGTCACCTACTCTTTACCATTGGATCCACACATGCTAGACTGAGTTCTGCCTGGGGAGACATTGGTCTTTCCTTTTTAAAAATTTACCTCCTGTCTGGCAGTGCAATAAACATACAATAAGGATAAGACATCCAAGATAGCAGAGGAGTAAGTGGAAGCTACACTAATCTCCTTCCATGACCAATCTGGAATTACAACTAAATTGTGGAGAAATATTTGAGAATAACCAACTGCATACTAACTGGAGAGAAGCCTTATAACCATACACAGACAGAAGAAAGAACTTCACCACAAGGTGACTGGTAGGAAGTGCAGAGGAGGGTGAAAGGCCTGGCTGGGCTCAACAGGTGGCAACTGAAGTTCCAGAGGGATATTTCAGTGGTCGGGGGATTCCCCATGAGAAGTGTTGGGTCTCAACCCCAAGCTGGGCTCTCCAGCCTAAAGGACCAGTGCTGTAAAGAAACCTGGATAACATCTAGCTGTGAAAAGTACCAGGGTTTCTGTCTGCCCAGAAGAGATGCAGAGAGCCTCTTAAAGGGCCAATGCACTAAAATTCTTTTTGCAGCCAGTTTCCCTGGACTCTGGGAGAGGGAGGGAAGAGTGGACTAGAGACACTTGAGAGTCTGGGACTGGTGGTTCTCAGAAGAGACTGAAGAAGCAGCTACCAGAATCCCTGTGCTGAGTCATTCCCCATACTTCAGAAGCCATCTCTTTCAGGCAGAGCACTTCTCTTCAAGTAGCATCAGCCTGAGGGGAAGCAATAGCCTTGTCACAGGAATTACTCTGCCCCACCCTGTGGTGCTTAAGCCCACTGCTGATTACAGTTTGATTAGATTAAGAACTGATCCATTTATTGGCTGGTTAGTTTAACATCTAAGGCAGAAAATACAAAGCAGTGTCTAAATGGGAAAACAAAGGAACAGATCCTAAATGAAAGGATAAGAGAACTCTGCAGAAGAACTAGATGAAATGGAAGCAAGCAATTTATCAGAGAGTTCAGAGTATTGATTTTAAGGATACTCAACAGCATGAAAAAAAGACATAGAAATCATAAAAAAGAACCAGTCAGAAATAAAGAATGCATTTCATCTAACAATAGCCAGAGGGGAGGAGGGGAGATATTGTGGGGAGAAGGGTTTTCAGGAACTACTATAAAGGACACATAGACAAAACCAAGGGGGAGGGTGGAAGCAAGGGAGGAAGGTGGGTTTGGGTGGGGTTGGGAGAGAGGAGGGGAGAAAATGCAGACAACTGTAATTGAACAACAATAAAGTAATAAAAAAAATGAAGAATGCAAGAATGATAGAATGAAGAATGAAGAATGATATCTGAGCTAAATAACACATTGGAAGGAATAAACAGTAAATTAGATGAAGCAGAGGATAGAATCAGTGTTTTGGAAGAGAGAGTAGAAAAAAAACCCAGGAAGAGCAGCAAAAAGAAAAATTTGTTAAAAAACATTAGGAACATTTTGGACAACATGAAATATTACAACATCCACATCATGGGAATACCAGAAGGAAAGAGAGTGAGCAAGGGATCGAGAAACTGTTGAAGAAATAATGATCAAAAACTTCCCTAACCTGGAGAAGGAAAAAGTCACACAAGACCAGGAGGCTCAGAGAGTCCCAAAGAAGCTGGACTCAAAGAGGCCTACTCCAACACACATCATAATTAAAATGAGAAGGCTTAAAGACAAGGAGAATCCTAAAAGCTGCAGGAGAAAAACAGTTAATTTCCTACAAGGGAACATCAGTTAGACTGGCATCTGATTACTCAACAGAAACATTTCAGGCTGAAAGAGAGTGGCCTGAAATATTCAGGATGAAAAGAAAAGACCTACAACCAAGGTTAATTTACCCAGCGAGGCTATCATTTAAAATTGAAAGAGAAATAAGGAGCTTCCCAGGCAGGAAAAAGCTAAAGGAGTTTGTTAACACCAAACCAGAACTGCAACAAATGTTAAAGGACTTGATTTAAGAAGAAGAAAAAGAGAGAGAAAAAAAAAAAAAAACAAAAACAGAGGAAAATTGTCTAATAATAAAATGGCACTACATATGTATCTACCAATAATTACCTTAAAGGCAAATGGCTTAAATGCTCCGACCAAAAGATATAGTATAGCTGAATGGATAAGAAAACAAGACCTATATATATGCTGCCTCAAAGAGACCCACCTAAGATTGAAAGATACACATAGACTAAAAGTAAAGAGTTGAAAAAAAATGTTTCATGCAAGTGGAAAAGAAAAAAAGCTGGGTAGCAGTACTTATACCCAACAAAATAGATTTTAAAACCAAGGCTATAGTAAGAGAAAAGAAGGACACTACATAATGATAAAGGGAACAATCCAACAAGAGGATATAACCCTAGTAAACATTTATGCACCCAAGAAAGGAGCAACTAAGTACATAAAGCAAATCTTGATGGGCACAAAAGGAGAGATCAACAGAAATACAATCATAGTTGGGGACTTTCACAAAACATTGACTTCAATGGATAAATTTTCCAGGCAGAAAATCGAGGAGACAGCAGCTTTAAGTGAGACACTGGATCAAATGGATTTAATTGATACCTTCAGAGCATTTCACCCCAAAGCAGCAGAATATACATACTTTTCAAGTGCACATGGAACGTTTTTCTATGATAGACCACATGTTGGGGTACAAAACAAGTCTCAATAATTTAAGAAGATTCAGATCATATCAAGCATCTTCTCTGACCACAATGCTATGAAACTAGATATCAGTTACAAGAAGAACACTGAATAGACACTTCTTCAAAGAGGATACACAAATGGCCAATAGACATATGAAAAGATGCTCATATCACTAATCATCAGAGAAATGCAAATTAAAACCACAATGAGATATCATCTCACACCTCTCAGAACAGTTATCATCAATAAATCAACAAACAACAAGTACTGGCGAGGATGTGGAGAAAGGTGAACCCTTTTGCACTGTTGGTGGGAATGCAGACTAGTGCAGCCACTGTGGAAAACAGTATGGAGATACCTCAAAAAATTAAAAATGGATCTGTCTTTTGACGCAGTGATCCCATTTGCTGGAATATATCTGAAGGAACCCTAAACACTAATTTGAAAGAACATAAGCACCCCTATATTCATTGCAGTGTTATTTACAATTGCCAGGTCATGGAAGATATTGTCCATCAATAGATGAGTGGGTAAAACAACTATGGGACATTTACAAAATGAAATTCTACTTGGGTGTAAAAATGAAAACCTTTTATCCTTTGCAACAGTATGGATGGACCCGGAGAACATTATGCTAAGTGAAATAAGCCAGTCAGAGAGAGACAAGTACCATACAAATTCACTCATATGTGGAATCTAATCAACAAACTGAGCGAAGAAGCCCAACAGAGACAGGCTCATAGATGGAGAGCAGATGACAGCTAATGGTGCGGGGAAGGTTAGAGGGTGGAGGGATTGAGCAACAAGGAAAAAGGATTCATGGACATGGACAACCGTATGGTGATTGCTGGGGGTGGGGAGTTGGGGGGTTAAGAGGACAAATGGTAATGGAAAAAAGTACAATACAGATTAAATTAAAAACACACACATACTAAGAAATCAAAGAATATTTGTAGAATAAAAGCTTGGATGTCATTGTGGGAATATTGCCCAGTTTCTATGACCTCTCCTTCCTGATAACGACACCTTGAATTTCCTTTTAGAGAATACCTCTGCATCATAGTCAGTCATGTTGACTGAATAGTCACTCACCCAGTGGTGGGCTCTAACTAACCAAACTAGCCTAAACTAACCAAAGTATCCGCTCTTCCCACTGTGATTGGTTCAGGTGTAGGCACATGATTTAAGCTAGTCCAATCAGAGTGAACCTCACGACCTGCACTGGAACTGCAGAGGCGTAAATGCTCTCTTCACCCTGGAAGACAGTAATGTGAGGATATGAGAAATGAGAGAGAGAGAGAAAAGAAAAAAAATTCATTTTTTAAAGAAGATTTGAATTGGAATTTCTGTTGTTTCCGCCAAAAGATTTCTAATTGATAAAGACAGTGATCTGGGATAGTTCAAAGAAGATGGGACTGCAGTGAGGAAATCTGTGTTTAAGACCTGGCTTTCCAATCAGTAGGTTGTGTTTTTGAATATGTTGCCTGATTTGTGACTTTTCAGTTTTGTCCAATTGAAGAAAGGACAGTGCCTGATCTTCCTCACAAGACTGTTATGAGGAGGAGGATGCATCATTTATATGATCATAGTGGTGTTTAAAGGTAGAGCAAAGAGCAGCCCCAGCAGGGGTGGCATCTTGCAGACCTAGGTCAGCTCTGCTCTGTCCACTGGGATACAGCAAAGCCCCCCAGAGCTTTCTCAGTCTCGTTCCCCTGGCAATTGAAGAATGGTCAGAAGATGCCATTTATGTATCTGGTTTGGTAGACATCTTACTTTATTGGTTCCCAAGGGAAAAGTTTCCTCATTAGTCTCTCCTGGATTTTCTGTACTTTGTACTCAGGAGTGTAGGACGCAGAGGTAAGTAGATAACTAAAGAGAATGCTGTGCTGACTCAGATGGAACGGATCAGGTGGAGGAGAGATTAGGATGCAGAGAGGGCATGATTGTACTGACCTGTATAAGTTCCATGTTTCTTTCCAGGTGGAAATTTTTAAGTCATCAGCATTGTATCCCTTTAGGATTGGAAGAGACAACAAGGCTTTTGCTCTGGGTACCCCTCTCTGCAACGTTGGACTAGTAATGAATGACTAAAACCTGAGGCCTCAGCTTTTCTCATATGTCAAACAGGCATCTCCTACTTGCCTTGGCCACCTCACATTGCTGATTTGGGGATAAAATGAGAGAATGTCAGTGAAAAAGCTTTGCATTTGCAGAAAGGCCAAGTAAAATGATATATTTGCACAAACTCAGAAGCTGCCTATGTTTTCTAAGACTTGGTTCTTATTCATTGAAATATTTTGCAAAGGGGATTCTTTCTCTGTGATTTATAATTTCCAATGGCATAGGTCAAAGGGCATGGTGCTTCCCAGATTCGATTTTCAGGACTCAGTGTAGCTACATGTAGCTCCTTTCTGGAGAAGATCTGTGGATCGTCATCATCATCATCACCACTGTCGTCTTGAGCATCTGTATCCTCATCATAATTACTACCATTTATTAAACACCAATGATATATCAGGCTTATGATTGGTGCTTTACATACATTCCCTAATGGAAACCTTATGATATCCCTGTAAGATAGTACTGCCCTTTCACATCTGAGAAAATCAAGACTCAGAGAGATTGAGTTTCCCAAGGTCAAGTCATTAGTGGAGTGCTGTGCTGTAACCCAAGCCCTTGCTCTTTTCTCTGCAGCATATTGCCTTGACCAAAGGGAGCTTTGGAATTAGACCTGGAAGTTCTGATCTCATTCCATTGCTTCAGCAATTCAATGCAAAGGCTCTGGTCCAACTCTTTTCCTTTTGTGTCTCAGTAAGTAATATTTCATCCCTCTCCCCTCTGATCCCACCCTCATTGCCAGATTCTGGAATCGTCTGCATGTTTCTGGTCTATAGTTCAGCTTCTCTCCCCAGGCGTTCGAGAAAGGCATTCTCCACAAAAAGGGAAAACACATTTTATTAAAGCAAACATGCAGTCCTCAGCACTTTTACTTATCTTATTTATACACTGCAGTGCAGCTTTCTATGACCCAGTGATTATCATTTCCCAGAGCTATCATCATTTTAAAGCTACCTGTTCATCCCGCTTCAGCAGATGGTACTATACTGGGAGTATTGTAAGAGCTCTAAAGAAAGAAAAATAAACAACAACAAAAAAGAGACGTGCGGTTGGGTCAGCTGGAGGAAGAACTCACGTGGTCTCCTGACACTGTTCCATTTCGGCAGGGCTGTGAGTTGGGAGGCAGGTCCTAGAGGTCTCTCACCACAGGGAGAATTTGGGTCTTGGGTTTCCTTGGTTTCTTTTTTCTTGTCAGTGGGTGATGTGGAATATATCATCTGCATACAGTTGGTTTAAAACATTTTTATATTTTATCTTTCTAATGAAATCTCTTCATGAAAGTCATTTGTCCCTTCATTTGTTCATTTGACAAAACATTGTGAGCACCTTGCCTGTGCTGGGTCCTGCTCTGGGTCTGAGTTCTGACTGCCACAGATAGTTGTGTGTCTTTGGCAAACCCTTTGCTTCTCTGGACCTCCGTTTTTCCTTCTGTAAAAGGAGAGGGCTGGCTCAGGTTGCTAAGTCTTCTCTCAGAAGCAAAGGGATTGGAGCTTCTACAAGTCTTTTACAGACAGAAAATCCTCACGTTGCAGACAAGCAAGCCAGGCTTAATCTCTAAGGAGAACTCCCCACAGGGTGACAATTTGAGTTGGTGTTTCTGCTCAGGCTGAATGAGGACAAAACTATCCTCTTCCCAGTTTCAAACTCTGAAATTCTTAGTGTGCTAGAACAGTGTTTCTCAACCTTTTCCCCACCATCTTCTTCATGAAGACCCATCAGACTTTTTTTTTCCTAACCTCCTTGCCCCCCCCCCCCATGAAATTATAATACCATGTAAACACTGGATACCTGTTTATGTACTGTGACCTTTGGGAAGGGGGAATAAACCATTACAATATCTAAGGTTTTTTGACCCCCCAGAACCAAATTTCATCCTTTTGGGGGTTACACTGCTCCCCCCCTCCCACTCACATTGAGAATGCATGCCCTACAACAGTGATTTTCAAACCTGACTTTTTAGTCTATGCAAATTCTATGCAAAATTCAACATGTGAAATTGATAAAAGCAGTATTTTAGTAGTACACATGGATTTTAAATGTTAGATTATATAAACATGTTCTATTATCAAGTCAGCCACTGAGAAAACTAGCTCACATCCTGGTAGTGTCCAAGAGGTTAACATTGAGTATATAACACTTGCATGTACCTCTTCTTTTCTTTTTTAATTATAATTCTAAAATATAGTTAAAAATTGAAATCAAACGTATGAGAGACCCCCTGAAACACTGGAAAACAGTTTGAAAACCATAGCTGTAGAATATTCTGGAATGAGAACTTTGTAATCAGATGGGATTGTCTGAGTTTATTCTCAGTTCCACCACCTCCCAGCTATAAGATCTCAGGCAAGTCTTAGAGCCTCAGTTTCATCATCTGTAAAATGGGTGTTAGAATAGCTACCTGGCAGGGTAACTATGAAGATTGAAAGAGATAATCAACTGTGCTGGTGCACAGTAGGCACTCAGAGACATTCGTTACCTTTTGCTTCACTCTGTGTCTTTGTGTTTTTCTCCCACTGACCATAGCAACTTGTGCCTGACCACACAGCGGACAATAGCTGCAGAGCAACTCGTGGCCAAATCAAACAAGGAAGAGTTCCAGTGTCACTTAGTGGCTCTTCCTTTTCCTGGACCTGGAGCTGGGAAGGGTATTAGGACTTTGCCTGAGATCATGTTATACTGGCCTGAATCCTGGCTTTTTCTTTTTTTTTTTTTTAACTGAAAGTTATGGACCCAGCCATTAACTCTTCATATACTGAGTAATGTAAATCTCGTCGTGAAAAAAATAACCACCGATTACTAAATGGAGACCACCCAGTCTTATAGGTAGAAACACCAAATGTTTTATAACAAACTTCCTAGTAAAGTGTGGTTTATTTTGATAGAATTTTTTTGGACACATGAGTAGTCTATTTATGTATATTTAAGGAATGTATGTAATGACAACCATTAAGTGTTATTGACCATATCCTTTCAAAGCTCTAGTTGCCCTTGCTTTCCATAAAGATGTGAGATGGGGTTTGGGACCAAGATAATTAAGAATACTACCAGATATAGATGTTATAAGGACAAAGAGAATTGAGCTGTAGTCTTGGCCCATTTGAATTGCTTCTGGAGTTTTCCTGTGGTTATCCGTACGAGAGGCAGTGTGAGTCCATGTGTATTCTTTCAGATCCATTGATGTGAAAACCAGAAATGATAATCCCAATGACCTCCCCCACTCAGACACGTTTTGAAGAGGAAAAAATGGTGGCAGTGGGGATGGGAAAAGAAGGCACAACTGGTTCACTAGGTTAACTTAGAAATTTCTGCTAGGGAAAAAAATAGGTATTTCTTCTTTTGCATGTGTGTTGAAGCCCATGGTTGATAAAACTGAAGTTCTTCATCATAAATTCCCATTTGGACATGCAGTTCTGAGAACCTCCATCCAGCAGCCTTATCACTTTGAAGTGAGGTCACAATCACTAATAGAATCTGCTAGCTTTTCACACACTGAAATTAGCTTTGATTCTTCCCCCAAACATATGTTGAAAAGCAACGTGCACATGCCGTACACTGACCCATGAAAGCACTCAGTGCCGGGGAGGAGGCTTGTGGACTCACCCTCTGGGGTTGAGAGAAATAAATGTATTTCTTTCAGGAGTAGAAACAGGATTTCTGAGTCTTCTGCTGGCCCCTCAAAAGAGAGAGCCTCCACCTTCCTTCTCTATGAAGGAAGAGAAAGTAAATGCCATTTTCCTTTGCGGCTGTGAATAATAACATTTATGCTCCGAGATCGGTTTGCTTCTTTAAAATGAAAAACGATATCCTGTTTGGATGAGACATTTCCTTGAATGCTTAGCATAAATTGAGCCCTTAAGCTTTTAACAAGAAATTCTGGGCTGTCTTGCCTGAAAACTCAGAGTGGATCTTGGAAATACTGCAGGCTTTTTGATTTGCAAAAACTAGCCTCTTCCATGAGATTACTAACAGCGCTCTTTGTCTGATATTCAGGAAGAGCCATCCAAAATAATCCTGGTTTGTCTATCATTGTTTCTCTCTCCGTCTTTGTCTCGACTTCTTTCTCTGATTCCATCACTCACTTGTCTCTTTCTATCTCTCTTTTTTTTTGCCTCTCTCCTTTTCATCTCCTTTTCTCTTCCTCCCTCGCTTTCCACTCTTTCTTTCACATGTTCACACACAGTTCTTGTCCTTTTTATTTTTTATCACACGCTCAAGGCTCAAGTGACATAGGCCCAGTGGAGGTATTTCAAAGCTGAGCAGTAAGTATGCTGGAGGAGGAAGTGCATTTTTTGTCACATGCAGTGACAATTAAAATGACAACAACAAGGCCAGACTCTTCCATCATTGTTTTTTAATGCTGTCAGCACCAACTTTGCCAGAATTATCCTGTCTGATGCATGAGTAGACTCAGTCATTTTTCACAACGTGCCACCCAGCGCCTCAGTATCATTTAAGAGAGTAAATTAGCTTCCATCTCATTTAAATGAGCATTCTAAAAACCCTTGTCAGCAACATGCTCCTCTGGCTAGAGAAGGGTAATTTGGTGGGCTGGGATGTGTCTGTAGATGTAAAAACCTCTCTTCTTGTACCATAAATGATGGCTTGAATTCTGGTGTCAAGAAAGTGAAGGCTTTTTGGTGAACCACATTTGGTTCCCTAAGAGGACTCAGTGGGTGAGTTGTAGCTACTGAAACTGATATTCTAATATATATAGAATATTCTATATATTCTGACATACACATATCAAGAATCTCTAATACATTAACTATATATACACATATATTAAACAGATCTATAATACACACCTGGGTCACCATTCAGTTCTGGAGAACACAGAGGATGACAGAGCATGTGGAAACCATACAAGGGAATATAAAAGGCTAGTTGTTTCACAGTGTGGTTTGCACTCCTATTATATCAGCCAGGATATACCCCCACGCTAGGCAGAGACTTTGACTGATCTTCTTTGAGAAAGAGCTTCTCCTTCCTGTGGCCTGAGCTCCCTACCCTCCTGCTTCTGTTCAAGTTCGTAGGGAAAAATTGCACATACATTCACCATACACACACTCTTATACACAGATTATGGAAGAGCGGCAGGTGAAAATTACAGATATGCTAGCCAGCAATGTAAAAATGTGGTATTTTATTTTGACAAGAAGAAACCCATGATACCTCCAGTTCATAGTCTATAGACAGACTGAATGGGGTCCACAGAGGACCTGTAGTCTGCAGCTGCCAGAGACCTCAGAGAATTTTACCCTTTTTGGGGTTTTCTGGAGAGGGAATGAGTTGGAAGTTGACTGCTGGGCAGAGGCTGGGGCTACTAAAATCTCACTTGGAAAGACTGAAGTCTGACCTTTCTCATAACATATAACCTTCCGAAGTAGGCCCTTGGGTGACATAAATCAATTCTTAATCAGTAGACAGCATGGATAATAGAAACCCAACAAATTTGACTTGGCAAAGTCAACCTGTTTCTGTGTCCGTGGAGGTAATTGTATTTCAGGGTGTATTTATTTGCTTGTCTAGGGATTGTGACCTCACTCTAGGCCTCTTTTGCTTTTGTTTATCTGTCCAGTGGTTAATATCTTTTAGCCTCAACTCAAATGACCTTTTTTAAAAATCATTTTTCTCAATTGATACCTGCCCGCCTGGCTGGCCTCTCTTCTTTACTTACCTTTGCTCTGACACATGTCATATTACATTTCAGGTGTTGGTTACTCCCTCTCTACTGGACAGGAGCTTTCTGAGGGCAAGGATTATGTCTACTCATCTCTGTGCCCCCGTGCCTAGGGCAGTGCCTAGGTGCTCAGTGAATGCTGAATTAAATTCCACAAAGCAATTTACAAAAAAGATTTTGAGAAAAAGAAGTATGATTTTGTGCTGTTGTGCCAAACCTTCTGCAGCCTCTAGTTCAGATGCATGCTTGGAGAAAATTCAGAAACCATGACATGGAGAAGGGTTATAAATCATTTAAGTAAAGTCAAAGGAAGTTGAACATCCCTGGGAACTCATCAATCCTAATTTAATAGGAGTGGGAGATGTTTCACCTTTCAAATTCTGGCTTTCTGCTTTTAGAGAGTAATGCCGTATTGACCAATTGTTCATGCCCAACAGTTTTTTCCCCCTTTTTCGTCTGTGAATAGCAATCTCATTGATGTTGTGAGATGTTCATAGACGTTGAAAGCATTTCACTTTGTTGTTTAAAGAAGGCTTTGTCCTGAAGGCATGAGATTATTCTTTCACATGAGGTGGAAAGGAAAATAAGAAAGCCTCCCTCTGTCCTTGGGTTCACATGGTAGGGACTCTTTCTTGCAGCAATAAAAGCCTTTGGAGGAGACCTTTCAATATAAGGGTTTCGTGTTAAGGACGGCACATGGGGACGGAAGCTAAATTCCAGTTTACTCAGCTGTATTTCCCAAGATTTGTTCCCTCGCAGCACAGGAGCTCTGTGCAAGCTCCATCAGACCACTGCGGACCAAGCCAGAGGATTTGAATATTAATGCCATTCAGACTTCCTTTAAGAGGAAGCTCTCTTAGTTACAATAGGGAGACACTGCCTGCAAGTCTATGACTGAACATGAAAATAGAGAGCCCCGAGTGTATCAGTGAAAGGAGGGACCTGGAAAATGCACACAAATCACGCCCAACCGCCCAACCTGTCCCACCTTCTCAGTAAGTGTGTAGAGAATGCTTTCTCCAGGGACGTGCTCATTGCATAACGAAGGCTTGTCATTTAGGAGCCAAAATAAAATCCGGTCTCCTTGTATTCAGATACATTCTTGATGAGATTCCGAGTCTCACAAAAGAATGTTGCAGATTCCTTCCACTCACATCAAGCATCTAAATGTTGATCTGGAGAAACAAAGAAATGGAGAAAGAAAAATGAGTTTGTTGTCAAATTGAAATACCACATTTTTGTAGTGCTGGCTGATATATCTGTAATTCTCATCTGCCATTCCTTCGTCGTATGTGTATAAGTGTGTGTGTGTGTGTATATAATTTCCCCCTCCAAACCTGCAAAACATTGCAAAACTAGATTTAAATATTTCAGGCAGACTGCGCCCAGCATTTGCATTCCTCTGACTCATTCAGAGAAAAGACATCTGAGCAGAAATACAGCAGATAAAAGAGAAACCATTAATCCAAGGAAGATTACTGGCACAGAATCTTTATCCTGTATCCTTCCTGAAATGAGACAAAGATCTTACTATGTACATCCCTCTGGCTTAGCTTCAGATAGTAAGCAATACAGAAGAGTAGACATGGTCCCTTTAAAGGCATACTGGATTTGTCTGAATTCTGAAGCATCGTCCTTCTGTTAGATTCTTGCTTTCTTGAATGTCTTGCTTTCTTCCCCAGTGTCTTCTGCTCTTGCTCTCATTCCTTCCACTGTAGCCTTGTAACCGGGACCCCTGCTTTCCCCACATGTTAGGGTTGACTTTTAAAAGGCCATTACTTAAAGTCCTGGGTGGAACTTAGGAGTCTGAGCCATGAGGAGGAGAGACAGTGTCTCAGCATCATTCACTATCTATGAGACTCTAGCTACAACTTGTACTTTACTCATCTGTAAAATGGGCAAATACCCAACCCTTATACCATACTTTACACCCCGAGATGTTGAGTTCCTTTGAAAAGGCTTTGAGAATATAAGCAATGGGAAAATACAAGCTATACTATTTTTAAACATAATGTTAAAAGCAAGTGGAATGCAGATTTAAATCATTTTGGGAGTATTATCCCTATTTACTAAGGACATTTCAATCAGCTTTTCCTAGGAAGGACCTTCCTGCCCTTTTATTTGAAGCCAGACACAGTAATGGTCGTTACCTTTGCCATTTTTTTGAGCTTTGACTGCATCGTGCCAGGCATTTTTCAGGAATTATCTCATTTAATTCTTATAACAACCCAGAAAAGTAAGTGCTATCTATTAGCTTTTCCACTTTCCAGATAAAGAAATTGAGGCTTAGAGTTACATAGCTGATGGGTGTGTGGATTTGAACTCAGGTTTGAGTTTAAACTCTACATTATTTCCAATATGTTATCCTGCTTCTATAGTTTCCAACATTCCAAAATGTTCTCAACTTCTATGCTTCTCCATTTATATATTTCCACTCCAGATGGATGGGAATATGTACAGTTATACATGTATTAACATACAGTGGTTTAAGAAGCCATTTCCAAGTTTAGCAACCCTCCCCATCATTTCCTGAAGAACCACACCCTATGGGTCAAGTCTAGTGCCTCTTATTCTTGATGAAAACCAGGAGCACTGGCCCTCGCTCTCCATAAACAAAGTAACAGCCTTACTCAAAGTGTCCCACGATGGGGCAGTGCCAAGTGTGAATCTCCCATGGAGAAGTGACACTGGTCTGATGTGTCTCTCTGGGCACTGCAGTTGCCTCCATCTTTATGTACCAGAAAGGTATTACCAAACAATGTGTGGTGATATCCCCCAATGCCGCATGTCCCTCTGCAATTGGAAGGGACGATGATGATAATGATAATGATGATTCAAAGCCAGGCTTGGTGAAGTGAGGGGCCAGTTAGTAAAATTTTAAGCTTTGCAGGCCACACATCTCTGTCATTAACTATTGAATTCTGCCGTTATAGTGCAAAAGCAGCCATAGACAGTACATAAATGAATGAGCATGACTTTGTTTAAATAAAGCTTTATTTATAAACACAGGTAGGGAGCTAGATCTGAACTGTGGGTGTACTCTGTTAACCCCTGATTTAAAGGAAGGTGACCCAAATATTCTGAGCAGGAATAAGAGTCAGGAGCTGCTCATGCCATTTTTATTTTAGTAGATCTTCTTTGTGTGTGTGTGTGTTTTAATTTTTTTTCTCCAAGATATTTTCTTTCTTTCTAAAAAATTCTTATTTTCATTTTTTTATTGTTCAGTTACAATTGTCCCCATCCCTGCCCCCTCCGCATCACTCTCCTCTGCCCCATCCAACCCCTGGGCCCAAAGACAATCCCCGCCCCGTTGTCCTTGTACGTGGGTCCTTTGTACATGTTTCCTTCTCTCTCCCGGGATCTCTCACTCCTCTCCCCTCTGGTCCCTGTCAGTTTGTTTTTTATTTCCATGTGGATCTTCTTCACTGAAAGAGAGCATGTAGAGTAGTTTTCCTCTCTGGTCATTCATTGTCCCTTTCTAAGATCACTGGACAAATACAAGGCAGAATGATGATGATGATTATAAAATAACAAAGCAATTTATTACCACCTAAAATCCATGTAAGCAACTGTTTCTATCTTGAGCAATAATTGGAAATCAAATTTTTTTCTGACCACAGTACCTGCTGAGCTGGTTGTGATCATTGGCCATTTTAAAAACAATTTATTTCCATGTTACAACAATAGAAAAACCTACTGTGTTCAATTAAATCTCTACTTACAGCAGCCCAGGGAGTGTGATCACTTTCTGGAGATAGATCTGCGTCCCTGTGACCTTATCTTCTTACACTTTGCATTCAGCTATCAAATTAAATTGCAGGAAATGATTCATTTCTGCAATTTTTGAATCATTCCATTCAAAAGGCAGAAGCCAAAAGTTCTCCAGTGAGTGACTAACACATGGACTGCTTTTTAGATGGAAAACATCTTTAGTTGGGCTCCATAAACTAGCCCAGAGGTCCAAACATCTCCAGGCCTGGTAGGGCTTGAGCTCTCAGATTTGTCCCAGCTTGTCTTTGTTTTTTGACAAAGGTCCTTATTCAGATAAAGGGAGTTTGCCTTCCTTGTTTCCTAGGAAACTTTTTTTCTTTTAGTTCCATAGAAAAGACTCTTCTGGAGGTATTCTCCATCTAACTTCCTCTTCTGGTTAAGAAACTAGAGGAGAACATTAAAACTTGAGGTTATGGAAAGTTATGCCAACTGGGACTAAATTGTGATTATTTTGTTGATTTAAGCTGACAGAAAGGTGAGGTCAGAATGAAATCTTGTTTCTCCTGTAATTTGGAAGCCAGGAACCATGATGGCTTTTTCTTCTCCCTAATAATGTTCAAATTATCCATTCAGTGTGACTTGATTTCAGGTTTGAAGCTCAAGATCGCAATAATAATCTTTCTCAGTGTGAAGCACTTATTTATGGAGTAGTCTTTGCCATTTTTAATTGCACTTTCCCCTCATGCCCTTTTTAATTATCTCTCTAGTTCCTTTTAGGTCTTGTCATGATTCCAAATGTTGAAATAGAAAGGTTTATTTATTTCCAAAGACATACAGAATAGGACAGGTTTTACAGCTTGCTATTTTGGCTCTCAAAAGTTCATACTTTAAGAAAGTATCATTCATGCAATTTGAGGTGCTGCATGCATGTTGGGTGCCCCCCTGAATTCCTGTTGGTAATGGACCCTTAAGACTGTTACTTACTTGAAGTGTCCCTGGGAATCTTACAAAAGCAAGGTGTTCTGTGAGCCTGGAGAAGCTGCAGTTTTTAATTATGATGCTACTTTGCTCAGTCACGGTGAGAGGCTCCCAAATGCTCCTGGGATCAAAGACTACCTCCTCCAATAGGACCCCGGTCAAAATTGCCCTCTACTTTCCACTTCTTAGGCAAACAGGTCTTCAGTGTGTCCAAACACGTCTCTACATTTCCTGCATTTGGAATATCTTCATCCGTATCCCAGTCTGCTGAAATCTTATGTAAGATCCTTCAGGTTTTAAATTTTACATGGAGCCTTTCATAAACCCTCCCCTGACTCTGCAGAGTACTCACATTTGGGATTTCACTTCTTTTGTGGCATTATGTTGTTATGTCTTACATTATAACCGTTAGTGATCTTGTATTGACTGTCCCAGGTTGACTGTAAACTCCTTGAGGACAAGAGGGGCTGATTCATCTTTGTAGCCCCCCCAGGGCCTTGCAAGGTGCTGTAGGTTTCTTATTTAGGTTCATTGAACTCAACTGCAACAAGATAGGCCAATTGGATTTTTGAGGATCTGTCCTAGAGGAGGTCGGCAAGAAAGAAACTCCTCTAGAGAACAGGTCTGACCGTCTGCCTGGGCTTTGGGCACACTGGGGAACTCGGTGAGGTCTGCAACTCGCCCTGTCCTCAAGCTTATTGGGAATAGCGACACGCAAAATCTCACCCTCAGCTCTAGGTGACAGGAACATGAGAATACGAGACAATCATTGGCAGGAAACCAAAAAAAATAAAAAATAAATAAAAATCTGTGGCCGAGAGGCAATATGAGCTGAATGTATAGAAAGGGCTGGGTTTTTTATTTGGCGTATCTGTAAATTATAGTGGGAACCTTGTAGAGTTATGTCTGTATCTTTCTGAGGTTGACCACAATCTTCGTGTACAAAAATATTCTCTGTGATGAGTGTTAAAGGCAAATGTTACTGTAAATGAATAATTCCAAATCTCAAATTTCCCCTTCTCGAACTTGCAGGGCAGTTGAATATCTTTTAACTGAATGATCTTGGCAGGATGTTCTGCACTTTTTAGGAGGTGAACATTCCTGTAAACATTTGGCTTAGAGACTCCTAAAACTGCAACGTGTACTCTGAAGGGCAGTTAAAATTTAAGAAGCCAGTAGAAGCTTTGTGTGTGTGCATGCGTGTGCATGTGTGTGTTGTGCTTTCTGGAATGTGAGAGCTAGTATGCTCTCGCAATTTGTTTTTCTCTCTCATACTGATTACACACTCAGATCCAATATACAAGGTGGGTAAAAGTATGTTTACAGTTTTGCGTACGTGAAACCCAGTTTATTCTCCCACTATTATTGATAATTGTTTTATTTTACATGCAATTAGTTCCATAGAAAAATAGGTAAACAGCTGTAAACATACTTTTGCCCCACCTTGTATAATAGAGTGTATATTATGTTATTCTCAGAATATTTTAAAGGAAACTGAACATCCCTTCCTTCCTGAGTCAGTTCCCCAGTTGCGGGATAGATAAAAAGAGACCTGTCAGAGAAGTCGATGAAATGTCAGATCATTTTTTTTAATGGGCTTAAATTTTCTGCAACATTTTACGTCCGAATCATCAGCTGAGTAGCTTTCCTTTTCGTGTGTATATTTTAAAGTGCCAGTCATGGTTGAATGTTAATAATCAATCTGGCCATTGATCTCTGAAGACACAGAGTATATTTCCAAAAGTGCTGACTATTATGTTTAATACCATTTTATGTTTTTGGTGTGCAGTGGGAAGAGAGGACATATTGGTGGGATGTGTTTGTTTTTGGCACTTTAAAATCTTTCTGTAAACATCTCTTCCTCTATCCCGCGTCCTTCCATCCCTGAAACATATAATATGTACCTCTGCTATGTGCCAGGCTTTGTGTTGGGAGGTGGGAAGCTCCTGAAAAAGGAAAGACCTCATGGGAGACAACTAAAGAATAATTTCCAAGGAAAAATGCTGCAGACAGTTTCCTCATAACTGTCCTTTCAGAGAGCCACTGTTGCCTGCTACTGGCCTGATGCAATTCCTCTTCCCGCCTTTTGTACCCCCACGGCCCCGACGACCTTTGTGAGCCTGAGAGGTCAGCTCACAGATGTGGCCCCGGGCCACTCTCCTTTTTATCTACATTGTACTTACAAGACATGGATGCACATGGGCCTTTTATAATTTTTGTCCTTTCTATTTTTGATTAGCATCTGCACAAATGGCCCCAGTTTATTGCTTTAAGCTAACTAATCCGGCTCGTTGAGACGGAGATTGTCATCCACAAGTTATTATTAGCGGGCTTCTAAGGGAAGAGGGTCTCCGTCAGCAGGGCAGACTTGGAGAAAGGTTATAGAATATAATATGTTCTTCAGGCACCGCATGAGAGGGAGACAATGCTGCCTCACAGGACCTGTTCTCAAGAGCTACTTAGAGGCTTACATAGTCCTGCCTATTCTACCTCATGAAAAGGGAGATCCAATCACTGCTTTCTGGAAACTATTCTCCTCATCTCTTTGGCTGTCATATGTATTTAACAGTAGTGCCCTCAAGGACAATGGGGTGGGTGAGCGTGCTAGGGGGCTCCAGCCCTCAGCCTGTAGTTTTTCATTTCACATCGCCAGGCTTGCTAAGAATGGTCTTCTTTGTTTCCATTTTGAGTCATAGCTGAATTCTTATATGTTGTCTGATCTTCAAGCTCAAATACCCAAGGGACCAGGCAGCTGTGAATCAACCCTATGTGTGTGTGTGTGTGTGTGTTTGCTAGCAGGTACTCTAGCAAAGAAGACAGTATACTTTTCCTTATTTCTTTAAATCGATAGGGATTTGGAGGAAAAGACTTTAATAAAATAGAATTGTGACTGATTATTTCCCCTCTTTCTGAGCAGTGCTGTGAAATCAGAAGGTTATGAATAGCATGAGGGAAAAAATAATAAAAAAACCCTTTTTTAATGTCATCCTTAGAGTTTCAACCCAAACCTTGGATTTATAATAAAAGCTCAGTGTCTGTACATTAACCTCCACCTTATGAGATGGATCTCCTTTCTGATTACAGAGTATAAGGAAGTCTTCCACGTGCTTTCACTTATTGGGAAGGTACACAGTTGCTTATCTGTTGTTTTTCTTTCACATAGTCTACGTTCTGATTTGGAAATTCGACATCATGTATTTTCCCCCTCCAGGCCAGATGTTTTATCCTGCTATGTTAAGTCATCTTGACGTGGTGCCATGAAATAGAAACAACTGCTAGTTTTAATACTGCTCCATATCTTTATTACAAGGTACATCTCGTGCATCTTAATTCCTCATATTCTCCCTCTCTGTTGTTCCCTGATCTTCATCCCAGCCCCGCCTTTACTCCCAAAGAAGGCTTCTTGTAATTGTATGACAGTCCCGTCCCAGTAGCTAAAAAGGTTCTAGATAGCATAATGAATATGCAGCACATTATCTCTCAGGATGTGCGCCTGTGTCTTTAATCACAGCTGGAATGCAAAATCGGGCTCCACCTTTCAACTCTATCTCCATCATGCTGAGAGAGTGAGAGAGAGCAAGACGGGGACTGCTAGACAGCTCGAAAGAGATTGCAGCTCAGATGTCCTGAAAAACAGCAAATCCCTCAGACCTGGCAGATTCCGTTACCATGAGAACTGCAGATATTTCCATTGTGATGGTTTGCTCCAGCAGCCATCTGTTACACCCATTTGATTAGGAAGTACAGTTCAGCTTGTATGGAATTTTCATCACACCTTATCCCAGGGCAGTATACAGAGGCTCTTGCTTTTTTATATGCTAAACTCCAAGGCTTCAAAGTACTGTAATTTACTGAGGCGCGGGGCATTTAATGAAATGGTATGAGAGGGTCACTAAAGACTGAAGCTCTGAGAAGAAAACACACAGGAGATGTAAGAGAGGATTAGACGCTGCAGCAGAATTGCAACCAACTCAGAAAATTAACCACATTTAATAGCAGGTCTCTTCTTCCCTTGGCGGAGGGGAGTGGAATGAAGTCCTGGGGTCTGAGACCTCAAGCCTTGGAGGGAAGATGTGTTTGTGGAGTCATGGCATGAATGCTACCAAAGCAGTAATTCTCTCTCAGAACTCAAGGACAGTCAGAAGAAAGGGAGGAGACGGTAGCGCCTCAAACACATCTCATCAGTTGAGATGAATCTACTGTATAAAGATTACATTAGCTCTAAAAATTTTATGATGCCATCTAACTTTCCATAGACACAAAATGACCTTAAAAGTTCCTTGAAGCAGTGCTGTAATTTACAGATTTAAACCAGTTATTTGGACTAGTTGCCCCTCTGTGTATTTTTGTGGGGGAGGAAATGCTGATGATATATCATGTAGACATAAAAATAGGAATTCCCTTCAATTAAGACTCTCCAAATACCCTTCCTAGGCATTAGGCATTCTAGGTCCGCGCTTATAAGAGGGTTAGAGCAATCCAGGAGGAGTTGCCTGGAGTGTCTTAAATTGACTGGAGTTCCTGTAAACCCAGGAAGCTAATTAAATGCTTACACACCGACAGGACTTTGTGATGGCTGCACAGGGGCTCTTGGTGTGGCCTTCTTTGTTTCCCAGCCTGAATTTTCTAGAATGGACTCTGATAATATATCACTTGGGCTCGGCAAGAGCTGCCAAACTTTCCAAACTTGCAAAGTTCGCATATCCCATTAGATCCCGTTTTGTCTGTTGGCTTGGTTTCTGGGTGACTCTTTCTGACAAGGGAAACCCTCGCCCTATCCGATTGCACTGGGGCTGGAGAACTCCCTCCTGCCCCCTCTCATTTCCTGGTCTGGTGTCGGGTTGCCATCCAGGGAGGCTGGGATGGCAGCGGAATCATTCCCTGCTTTGATGCCAAAGATATGTTTCTGGCCAGATAAAATCAGTCCCAGGGCCACAGAGATGAAAAATTGGGACAAGATGCTGTCCTCCACCCCTTTGTTTTTGCTGAAACGTAGGGGATATTTTTATTCTTTGACAGTGGAAAACCTCAAACTTGAATGAGGAACCAACAGGCTTAGGCAGCAGCTGAAGGTACACAGGAGCAAGAGCTCCTCCCTTGAGAATGGGTAGTTAGAAGGCTTTCCTTCTGCATCCCGTCAGCAAGGGCCTCCACTGCAGATGTTCCCATGGCGTTGACTTTGCCATCGCATCCAAGGTTTCAGAGACAGGGCCCTGGTTCTATGAACACAGTGTCTGTCTCAGAAAGGCAGCAGATGCAATAAGGGCTGAACGGAGACAATAAATGCCATTCAGGTTTCGTGTGCAGAACTTCTTACAGTGGTGCCTTTGTTGAAGGAAACAGAGACTAAAATTCCTTCTCCCTCCCTCCCCTGTCCCCCCGTTTGCCTTCACTGCTAGGATCTCAACCACCTTTGGAAAGTAAAGGTTAAGTGTCGGAGGCAAAAGCAGTTGACGCACAAAAGAGACTAAAGCAAATGTATCACTCACTTGGCAGCAAGAGGGTGGGACGTCGAGCTTTTGGGGAGGGGAATACATTTGGAGCCAGAAGAAAAACAGCCCTTGGAGGGGAGTGTTAGCTAGAAATATTCTCCTCTGAGCAGGGATGTTAACAGTGGCACCTTCTGACTTAATGTGGCATCTTTCTTCATCGTTATCAATCTCATGAGAGCTCCCCTGCCATCTGTACCATTCGTGCTTCAGGCTCCCATATGAAAGTCCAATCTGGCAGCATAAATACGGGCTAATGAAGAGTAGGTGTCTGACTGACTGGGAGAGATGCGATCCTGTGTCAATGATGGAGCAGAATTCATTCATTTAAAAAAAAATCCTACACTTACACAGTCATTCAAGAAGAAATCCTCTCCCCTTCTTTTTCCCCTCCTGACTCTCTCCCCTCCTCTTTCCCCATTTTCTTTCTGTGTCATCCTACGTTAATGGAGTTCATGCAAAAGTCAGCATAAAAATGGTCTTTGCCTAGCATGTTATACCTTGGAGATTAAAAATAGGAGGGCGATGTGGACTTGCCGACATGTGGTGGGTTATTTTTTTCTCCTTCAGTGGGAAAAGCTATAACTACATAGATTAGCAAAACTTGTGCAAGAATGGATGTAAAACAGATTTATCTCTGTGTCAGCTTTATCTGATCCATTTGGTCTTGCAGAGTTTGGATGGCTTCCTTTGTTACAATAACCAGCTTTCAAACATCTATATCCTTAGGGTATTAAATATCAGTCTCCTGATGTACCAGTCAAGGATAGAGGGTTGACAATCTGTGGGCTGGGGAAGTGCTCTTTGTGTGCAGTGAAGAGGGCTGGCTTGTGCGCCAACGCTGGCTCCTGTGTGACCTACAGGAACTCCCACCACCTCCCGGAGTCACCGGGTAGGGGTGCTGAAGCTTACCACTGCCATTAATATCCTTTTACAAAGAATTCAAAAAGATTTCCTGTCACTGACAAGGACAGATTTGTTAGAGGTCTCTCAAGGAAATGGACAATAACTAATTAATTGAGCTCTCCCTGACTTTCCGAGCTGCCGTTTCACATTTATCTATTCTGGTTTCTGACCACGCAAGTCTAGATCTTCTTTTTCTTTCTTTTCTTTCTTTTATTCCTTTATCTACCTTTCATTGTATCTTGGACTCCCTTCTTTTATTCTTGCCTCATTTTCTTCCAGCTCTTTTTCTCTTTTATAGAATCTGCACTTAAAAAAAACAAAAACAAAGCAAAACCCACATATATGCATAGATTTTTCTAGGAATATGGTTATGTTTCTTCTGAGTCTGAAAACTGTCATCTTCCAGGGTTGGCAGGGTCCTCAGAAGTTCCCTCTTTGTACTGTATATAGAAATAATCTTTAACATCCTTGACAAGGGATTACAAAGCTTTTCTTAAAAAACCTACAGTGACCTACTAAAGCGGTGTTTTATTATTAACACTATTATTAGTATCCAGGAATGGCACACTATATATGCTGTAGAAAATAAGGAACCATGCTAATCATCTCAGTTTAGAGAAAAAAAGAATCAAGGACCTATCTAATTCAGTGGGAATTTCATCAAAACCTGCAAACAGTGAGATTTTGAATACCCCATGTAGATGCTGCTTCCTCTTTCTCCTCATAACGGGGCTGCTTGGCTTATTAGGTCAGTGCAGGGCACAGTGAACTCAGAGTCTATTGTTCCCTCCTCAGGCACTGTGTGAGCAGAGCGTCTGAATTCCTCAATGTACATGCCCCTCCACCTCTGTTCTCATGTCCGTGTAAGCAGAGCAACGTGGAGGTAGTTCCAGATAAAAGCAAACAGACCTGGGACTGATCCTAGCTCTGCCACTTTCTTTGTGTATCTGACCTTTCACAGTCATTGGACCTCTTGGTGCCTCAGTTTTGCCATCTGGAAAATGGAGATCCCGGCATCTTGAATCTCAGCAAAGTTGATTGTATAAATCAAATGAAGTAAGTCTATGAAAGTGTTGGAAACTGAGTGCTGGCTCAAAGGTGACCAACTTTGCCCAGAGTGAAGGGTTGCCTGGGGCACAGGAGTCTCAGTGCTAAATCCAGGACAGTCCTGGAAGAACTGAGGTGGTTGGTCATCCTTCTCAGAGCAATTCATCTCTCTTGCAAGGACCTAGACCCACCTAAACGAGTACGCCAGAGGGTAATGGGACTTTCTCCATGGTTGAAGGAAGTCTTGTTTTTGCCTGTGGACTAATTGCCTGCTTTGTTTTGGATCTGTGGGTTCATAACTCTGGTTTGAAGACTGTTTTCATACTGTCTCTCTCCTCAGTACCGTCCTCAAGGGGTAGCATGAAAATTAAATGTGAAGTATGAACATGTGAAAGGAAGTCAGGACAAATTCCTTCTTCTCAGATGGATCTTGTTGATTCTACATTCGTCACCCCATTCACGAGCCGTTAGCTCATGCCTCTCTCTCCCCAGAATGATTCTGTGCTTTCAGGGGTGGGTAATGTATTAAATTATTACTTTACTTCCAGGTAGATTTTAAAACTCCTTGAAAGCAGAAAGCCTGCCTTTTATTTTCTATATAACCACTAAATGAATGAATATATTCACTAAGTGGATGTGAATAAATGTGCAAATGAGTTAATGATTTTTCTGTGTTTATTGTCATACATGTCATTTTAGTCTTGGTACGCCCTATTGTGTGCCTCATATGTAGAATTTTTGAACTTCAAGTCCTACATCCCTAGTCCTAGTTCTCAGCCTCAGCTGCCTTATTAAATGCCTAAATCCCAAATGACCCAGGTCACCTTGGGGGCACCAATCATTTGATAAACTAGGAGAATAAAACTTATTTTTTTCTTTAAACATTTAAAGATTGAATTAACAACTAAAGTAAAACCTGCATATGGCAAACAGAAAAAAACTATTTAAATTACACAAGTCTAAAATGAAAAGCAAAAATCTGTCTTGCCTATTTCTCTCTCATATCTCAGTTTAATTCCTTTGAAAGTAAAAATTTCTGCTTTTAGGTTTTTGGTGATGACAGCTGAAATTTCATATAACAGAACTTTCTGTTTTGGATGTATCACCATTTGATAGTATGTTTTGATATCCTGTTATGGAAATGTGAAGTATTTGGCCATTTTTGGTATTGTCTACCTTCTCTCTTTTCTCTGTCTCCTGAGATACTATAATTCTAATAGCTTTATGCTTTTATACATTCTCCTTTATCTGTTGACTTATATTTAAACATTTTCTATGGAATTCCCATTATACAGTGCACTTAGATTTATTTCTACAGCTCACCTCTGCTCTTGATTTTTGTTGTATTTATTTTTATGTTGCCAAATTTTACAATATTTGCATTCTGTTCTGTTACTGTAATTTCCTTAGTAGTACATTATCCACAGGTTAATTATAAATATTAACCAAAGAATAATAGTATTTACAGAACTCAGCCTAGTGAAATAGCTGAATCCAAAGAGAAGAAAATATAATCCTATCACTCAAAAGAGATCCTAAACCACAGTAGCAAAAGATTCTCTCTGGGTCATGTTCAGCTGTTATTTTTCTTTGTATATTTTTCTTATCTCATTTTTCTTCTGATGTTACACTTTCGTTTTACTGGCAGCCCTCATTAGGACTTTTTTTAAAGAAATCCTTGTCTGAAAATGTCTTTATTTTGACTTCACATTTGACTGATAGTTTGGCTGGGTATAGATTTCTAATTTCAAATATTTCCTTCTGAACTTTGGAGGATTTGCTGTTGAGAAGTCTGCTGTCACTTTGATCTTTTTACTTTGTAGGGAACTTAACTTCTCTATGGTAATTTTCAGGATTTTTATCTACCTTTGGAATTCTGAAACTTCACCAAAATTTGTTTAGATGTGTGCTATTCCTAATCATTCCTCTTTTAACTCAGTGGTCTTTTCACTATAAAAAGGTATTTCTTTACTTACCTCTGCGATTTCCATACCCCATTTTTTATTTGATTATTTCCCCCTCTCTATAGGCTCCAATCTTTCTTTTAGGACTCAGATATATGTTGATTTCCTGGCTCTGTCTTCCACAATCTCAGGTTTCCTATTCTATCTCTTTGCATTTTTGCTTTTTCATGGTAAATTTACTCCATTTATCCAGTCTTCAGCCTTACCCATTGTAATGTTCTATTCCAAATAGTGATTTAAACAAAATTTAGTCATCATATTTTTAACTTCCAGGATTTTTTCTTGTACCGTGATTACTCTTATTTCATGGCACCAACTGCAATTTATTAATTCATTAATTTACATGTATTTTGATTTATAGTCAACATCCCCTCAAATATCTCTAAAGACATATTAGAACATTTAAAAATTAGCTTTACTCTCCTTAATTATTTCTATTTCTCTCGATGTCATATTGGGCTCATCTTTTTAATGAAAATTGATTTTCTCAACTGTCTAAGGATCCTGATTTAAATGAAGGAGTGGTTTGATTCATATGGATAGCTTGTATGTGGTTATCTCTGCAGTTTTTAAGTTTGTTTCCTCAATAGTCTTCTCCCTTGATTGGAAGGTCTTATTTAGGGGCAATAAAGGTGCACGGATGGGCAGATTTTACTGTAGGTTCCACAAACCTACATGTAGGTTGAGGAATCCTCCACACAATTTCCAAAGTAATAGAAATTTACTCTAGGATTAAAACTCTTTTGTTTTATACGTAGATGGAGCTAACGCCTCCCATACCTCCTCTCTACCTGGTGTAATGAGGAGATCTGTAGTCATTTATTCAAATTCTTTCAGGCCCTATTTACTATACTAACTCCCTTTCCCAGTTATATCTCCGTCATTCCTAGAGAGAAGTTGTCATGCTTTACCCTGGGGGCACAACATGCTGCTGCCAGTCTCATAAGCTCTGTAAGCCTGGGGATAGAGCAGAGGTCTGGTGAATGATATGATTCCTATTACAGTTTTGTAGTTTATTACCCTAATGATAAACTTCCTGCCCATTCAGGCTCTGTCACACCCTTGGGAAGGACTGCTTCGAGTGTTGGTCTCTTAGGCTGTAATTTTCCCACCTCTTATTCTTTATTGATTTTTATCCTAGAAGCTTTCTATTTTTCAGGATTTTCTCAACATTTCTGGTGATAGCTGGCTCTCTTTCTTGTATTTGGTTTGATCAAGAAAATTATTATTTTTATACCATATCAGTATATCAATATGACCTCGGTTGATGGGGAGGTGACACATGGACTTTGTCTATCAGCTAGAAATGGTAGGCACAGTGTGATTCCTGAGAAAGTATGTATTGGGGTGGTGGTATGCCTTCAAACTCTGTTTCCCTTAAATTACCTTTGTCCTATGGCCAAACACAAAGCTTCTTCATTTCTCTGTAGACCTGTCTTTCGACACCTACCTCAAAAGCTCAGATGCCTTAGCTAGTGTTTTCCCTCTGAAGCTTCCTTCCACTTTTCCAGCTCACACA
The DNA here is from genome assembly GCA_004026765.1 of Micronycteris hirsuta. Classification (NCBI taxonomy): domain Eukaryota; kingdom Metazoa; phylum Chordata; class Mammalia; order Chiroptera; family Phyllostomidae; genus Micronycteris; species Micronycteris hirsuta. The sequence continues at coordinate 44,954 of PVJI01007182.1, read as the reverse complement.
GAGTCCTTGTTTCTGGAATTCCAGAAGCACCTCAAGTCAGGCCTGGAGAGGTGAATTCCTGAGACATTTGCATAGCTTTTGTCTGTTTGTTTCTATGCTATAGTGATGGTAAAACCCCTTCAGGACTGGACCATGTGTCCTTGTTCTTGTGTGTATGCTAGTACAGAGGATGGGGTTTAGGGGTGCAGGGATGTGGTCTGCTGGCCCCACTGAGCATGGCTACTGAACACTTACTGATGAATTAAAACAAAAATCTGTTCCTTTAAGAAGCTTGACTATCCATAGTGTCTCTTCCATAACTTTACTCAGGAATGTGCTAGAATTGGGCTGCTGAAACCTTGATAACAATAAAGTTTTTCAGTTGCACTGTTTTTTTTTTTTAATATTTAAAAATAGCCCATTACTGCCTGATAGGTTTAGGTATGTGATACATAATTAAGCATTCTTCCCCTTCCCCATTCCCTGAATCTGATGTCACATATTCATGGGTATCTAACATCTCTATAATCTTACACTTTTCTGTCATGCACAAGGAAGTGAAATATTAATTGCTTCATCAACCACTTTAAGATAAAATATTTTTTCCTATTCTATGGGCTGCATATCTCCCATGTGACTTCTGTCTATTCTCACAGCTGTCTGAGAGATAAGCAACTATAAACTCTCTGCATGCAATCTATGTTCTATTCAATTCACATGTCCAGATGATCCTTTCTTCAGTCTCTCAAATAACTCTACTGGAAGCTTGCTAGTGAACTTCAGTTGGAAACATTGTTTTCCACCGGCTCATATTCCTGTCAAAGGTTAATGTCAGAAAAGGAAGAATACAACTGGTGAAACAGGCCTTCAAACCCTCTGCCAGGTCGAGAGGCTGCATGGGTTCTCCAGGGCACCCTGGCTGTGATCAGTAACACTCGGCAATCGAAAGAAAACCAGAAAAATTAGAATGAAATTATTTGGTTGCTGCTAGAAGAGGCATTTTTGTGAACTCTATCTGGCATGCCATTGCTCTCACACAGTGAGAAAAATTCTTGATTCCAATCATTGTTTAACATTCTTAAGATATACCGAGGAGGGGGTCTAAAGGCTGGATTATCATATTTACATCGCACGACATCTGTTTTTTGTTATGATTTGGCTGAGTGGTATTTCAAATTCTATGCCATCTGGCACATCCCATCCATCTAACCTTGTCTTTAGTCTCTGATCCTGGCAGTTCAGAGTCCTCACCACTCTCAGAATATGTCATGTCCTCCCCCTCCTTACCTCCATGCCTTTCCTCCTGCTTTCCCCTGCCTGGCATGCTTTTATTTATTTATTTATTTATTTATTTATTTGTCCATCTCCAAAGCTTTTCCAATGAGCGAGTAACCTCTCCAAGCTCTCCCTCAAAGTCCAAGAACTAAGTGATTTCTTGCTGATATACTGCTATGTTCCTAACACCCTGTTACCTGTGTAAGATATAGCGAAAGATGTATAGTTAACATCTATTTAGCTTCTGCTATGTGCCAGGCACTGGATGAGGCCATTTGCATGGAGCATCATGGGAACCAACTCTCAATCTTACTTGACTTTTAGTTTGTAGATATAGAAACAGATTTAGAAGTTATCCACGTAGTAAGTGGAAGAACTATTGTTTGAACCCATGTCTATTTGACTTCAAATCCCACGTCCTTTTCATTATACCATGATGTCCATGCTAATAGAGTTATAATCTAGTTAAGGTGCAAGGTAAAGATTTATAGAATCATAATATATCACAGTCTCAAAGTTGGGAGGGTGTTTTGTTTTTTTTTTTTTTTGACATCATATAGTGCAACTCTGTCCTGGAATACTGGATATTCTCTATAACATCTTAAGAATGAAAAAAACAGTTTCTATCAGAAAACCTTTAGTGACAGAAATTCCCTACCTGTCACAATGAATGAATGGACTTAGGTGAAACACTTTAAATTTGTTCTTGTCAAAGATTTTGTCAGCATTGGCTCTTTTTCCAATTGAAAAAAATTTATAACTTTATTTGGCTGGCCAATATTATTTTTCTCTCCAAGTTGTATATATTTTTTGAAGTGCCATAATTATTACCATCCTGCTGTTGACAAAAATATTCTTGGGATGGCCCTGTGAGCACACCACGAGATCTATCCTTGCTAGTTGACAACTATGCAATGATTAGCATCTTTAGGTGTGGTTATTCGATCATCTAGAGAGTTCATCAAGCTTATTATTGCTCTTAAATTAGTGGTATGGAGAGACTTTGTTTCATAGTTTGGTGAGACATAGGAGCATTGCACTCATTCCAGTTTCCCATTTTAGTTTTGTGAAATCCCTGAAGAAGAGGGAGTTAAGCTGGTCTGGTGTGACTTGTGTTGCTGAACTCAGGTTGGCATCGTGACATCTTTTCATTTCTTTTCAGGTCTGTATAAGCTTCCTATTTGCTAATCTGTTCTAGAATTTGTCCTAATATGATACAGGTAACTTTGACATCCAAATACTTGCAATTTTCAAAAATTGGGACACTTTGTGAAATAACATGAAGCAATGACCTGGTTACAAACAGTCTGCAATGAAGTACTGTTTTGGGGGCCGGGGCATAGACCACACTCATTGTGGAGAGCTGAAGGGCATGATGTAATCAAGAAAATCTTCATTACAAAGGTGGACCTTGGAGGATGGTTAGAATTGAATCACAAAGTGAGAAGATGAAAGAGAATTCAAAAACAAAACAAAAAAAACCCCACAGAAAACCAAGATAAGCAAATGTATGGAGATCTAAGCTATGAATAAATTTGGTATTTGTGGGCCCAAAAGACATTGGTTGGCTGGAATGGTGAGTGCAGGCTGGGGGACATAAAGAATGTAGTGGCCTGGGCAGAGTTGGGGTTGTCGTAGGATGGTTTTAAAGGTGACACAGAGAGTGTTGGCCCTGGATGTAGTGGTAGGATAAAAGACTTTCAAGATTTTTGAGCAGAGGGGTCCTCTGGCAAGAACGTTGTTGAGAGCAGATGATCCAGGCTGCCGGGTGTAGGAACGCATGATGTGGAGGAGGCGATGGAGTTCAGGAGGCTTACATGGAACTGACACTACGATCTCAGAATGAGGATGGAAGAGCCTTGCACTGCAGGGACATTGGATCTGAATAGGAATGGACATGAGAGCCATTGCAACAGGAATTTGGCCAGATCGAATGTGCGAAGGTTAATTTGAAGTGTCAAATTAATTGGGTCATGGGATGCCTAAATATCTAGTTAAACATTATTTCTGGTCTTGACCAATATGGCTCAGTTGGTTGGGCATCATCCCACAAAGCAAAAGGTCACTGGCTGGATGTCTGGGTTGCAAGTTGGGTTCCTGGCTGGGGCGTACGAGAGGCAACCAATCAGTGTTCCTCTCTCACATTGACATTTCTCTCCTTCTCTTTCCCTTCCCCTCTCTCTAAAAATAAATAAAATAAATCTTAAAAAAATGAAAAACATTATTTCTCGAGGTGCCTATGAGGGTCTGTAAAGAAAAGATTAGCATCTGAATCTGCAGATGAGTTCAGATCGCCTTCCCCAACGTGGGTGGGCATCGTCCAATTCACTGAAGGCCTGAATAGAACAAAAAGGCAGAGGAAGGCAGAATTCTCTCTCTGCCTGGCTGATTGAGCTGGGACATCAGTCTTCTGCCCTCAAACCAGGACTTATACTGCTGGCACTCCTGGTTCTCAGACCTCAGACTCAGATGGGAACTTACACCATTAGCTTTCCTGATGTACATGATATGTCCTCTTGGCTTCGTTTCTCTGGAGAGCCTAACCAAGACAGGATACTTGACAGTCTTGGTGATGGAATGATTGAATGAGATGATTGGAGGAATGAAGAGGGGGTGGCAAGTCAGAGACAAGTACAATTTTTCCAGTCTTGGTGCCTTGGAGGAATCTGTTGTCATAAAAAATACATAGTGTAGGGAGAGCAGGGTGGACATATATGTTTTGGTTGCAGAACTGGACTAACTGGAAATGAAATCCTTTACAGAAATATTCCTTTCAGAGGCATTCTGAATACCAAAACTTCATATTCAGAGACAAATTCATTGTAGGTATCTCTAAGTATACACGTATGGGCAGCAAAATAACCTCCCACCTCAGCTCTTTAGAGAAAATAAGAGCCTCTGTAACTAGTGAGGAAAAATGCATTCACCTTCAAATTATATTGTTTTAGAGGTTAAAAGTATATAATTTCCCAAGGAACACATCGCGATTCAGCCTGCTGGGAGGCTATTGCTCAATTACTCCCAGCAGTGGTGAAGGTGCCTACCATCCCTCCAGCTCTGCTTAAGCTGGTGGAGGAGAGGTCTTGCCCAGGCTGCAGGCTGACAGAGCACATGGTCCTGCCCCCTGGGCCGCAGTCCCTCTGCCTTGATGTCAGGAGCCTGTCCAGTCACAGGTTGCCAGCCCAGGTGGCCCTGGCCTTTGCTCTCCATGCCTGTTAGTTAATTTGCCTGGCTCAGAGCACGACCGTGTTGCAGGCTCCATCCCCTGGGTGTGACCAAGTGGAAATATGTGTGTTGTTTCTTGTCTCCACAGAAAAAGGCCAAATCAGAGCTCAGCTGATGGGAGGGGCTGGAGTGATCGCAGGAGGTGACCCTGCCCTGGCAGCTGTAGAGTCTGTCACCTACAAGGCCTGGTTGAGCAGCATGAGCTGCTGAGAGCTCAGCAGGCTCAAGGCCTGATGCCTGAGGATGCACTTTATTAGAGATGCGGTTATTTGTTATTGGGCACTGGGAGGGGCTGTGGCTCCCTAGATTCTTGTTACTTTAGTAATTTAGCAACTGAAGTCTTCAGGGGTGTCCAGTGCGACACAAATGGGTCATCAATGTGTAGACGCCAACGTGCATAGATCGTCTACAGAAATCATTTGCTTTTCCATGGACACAGTGTCTTGATGTTTTGGTGCTTTTGAAAAACAGAATTGTTGAAACTCACTTAAGGATTTGAGGTCCATCTTTTTTTTCCCACTGCCCTTCTTTGGTGTCTATTCAAATGCCACTTGAGATGAGCAGAAACGGTACTTTCCTAGGGCAGAGGATGGAGAAGAGAGTGAAGAGGTGGCCTCAAAAAGTAATAGAAAGAAGACAATAATCCAAACAGGGAAGTGGGAGTGGGCCCTTCACATCCTTCCTCTCATGCCATCCATTCCTCCCACTGGCAATCCTGGAAAGGTTGTTCATGAAAACTCCCAAGAATGTGCAACCAAAACAAACCCACTCTAACCAATTCAAAGGCTGATTCTGGTCTGATGTCTGAGGTTTTGGAAAAGGATCGCTGGCTCGTGTTACAGATTTATAAACAAGCCCAGTGTCAGCCAAAGGCAGAGTGTCATGAAGGAAACTGCTAGAATCTTTGACTCATCAAAGAGAGTATATAGCTTTTCGAGCTCTCTCTCTCTTTTTTCTTTCCCAGCGTCTCTCCTGGTAACAAGGAGAGTTTGGAAATTGTTTTTTTTAGCAAATGCATTAGAGGGAAGGTTGAAGGGAAGTGACACATTGACAAGTGACTGAGAGAACAAACCTGGGAAAGAATGCTAAGAAAAAAAAAGAGAGAACTGCTGAAAATATGTGCCTCCCCCAATCCCTTCAAGGCATAATTGCAGGTGCTCAGCTGACCCATGTCAACTGGGAACCGGAAGGCACGTGACAGCACCTCCTCGTCCCTTTGAAACTCAACAGATCTTAAAATAGCCCCATAGCAGAAGCAGGAACCTTTGCCCAAACTGTTCAGGGCTGGTGTTCACGGTGTTGCCTGCATGCCCTTCGTCTGCAGCTTTGTTTGCGCATCTCTTCCTCCACCCGTGTGAGGGTTTCCTGCAGCCCATCATCATCACCATCACTGTCATTGTCATTGTCATCTTTAGCATCATAGCCACTAACACTTGTGGATGTTGATTCTGTGCCAGGTGCTATACACAGGGATCTGTTTTCACCCTGTTAAGTAAGCCTACAAGATAGTCACTGTCTTTATTCCTGTTTTACAGAAGGGGAAAATTGAGATTAAGAAATTAAGTGCTTTGTTTAAATCACACGTCCAGTAAGTTGTGGAGTCAGGTCCAACTCAGAGAGCCTGTCTTCAAAGAGTCTGTGCTACCCATACATAGATGGTGGATGAACGGACGGGTAGGTGAACGAATGAATAAATGACTTTGCAGTAGGCTCTCCATCAGTGTTCTCTTTGCCCTGACTTCAAAATTCCCAGAACTCGGGGGAGTGGGCTGTGGCATGTCTCTGCATTCCTCATCAGTGTGGTACCCTTTCTCCTTTGTGGTGTGTGTCCTGCTCAGACACACAGCCCTCCTGGGGCAGGTCACTGACACCTCTCTGTGCCTAAGTGAGTGCTACCATGGCCCTCTGTGGCAGCACTGGGCAGGGAGCCTCAGAGAGTCCCTAGAAATTCCAGTGAGAAGAGTGTCCTAACCTCATGTACCCCAGGTACATGTACCCTGAAGTCTCTTGGGAGCACCCAAGTCCAGAGATACCAGGTCAAGCATCCTCTCCATGAGTGGAGATGAGGAGGGGAAGGAGGAGGAGTTTTTAGGACCAAGTGCCAAATCACCAAACTCTGCTTTTCCTCTGAAGACACCCTCTGTGATGGACTGAATTGTGTTCCCCCAAAGATCTGTTCAAGTCCTAACCCTGGTGCCTGTGAATGTGACTTTATTTGGACATAGAGTTTTTTCTTCCCATGTAATGAGTGAAGATGAGGTTACGTGGGAATGGGATGAGCCCTAAATCCAATGACTCACGTCTTTATGGGAAGAGAAGAAACACATAGGAAAGAAGCTATGTGGGGATGGAGGCAGAGATTGGAGTGAGGCAGCCAGCAAGCCAAGGCATGGCAAGGATTCCCAGGAGCCATCAGAAGCCAGGAAGTGACAAGAAAGGATTCTCCTCTAGTGCCTTCAGCAGGGTCATAGCCCTCTGACACCTGGACTTTTAGACTGCTGTCCTTCAGAGCTGTGAGAGAGTACGTTCTGTTGTTTTAAGTCACCCAGTTTGTCATAATTTGTATGGCAGCAGTAGGAAACTGACACACCCCCTTTCCTGTTCACCTCCCCCACTTGCCGTTACCTTAGGATGTCACTTCTGGTGCTTCTATTCATGTCTGTCGTACCCTGCAAAGTCTTCACGAGATCTAGTCTTCAATAATCCTGGTGAGAAATAATCTAGAGAAAAAAAAAGGGAGTTTGATATTTCAAGTTGTTGCCACAAAGAAATATATTACATCACCAAATTAGACCTTGACACTTAGTGGGTACTCTGGAATGTCTACCTAGTGTGTGCCAGGCACCAGCTGGAGTCTTACATGCATCATCTTATATACTTGCTATAACCCAGTGAGGCACTTTAATTGATGAAGGAACTAAGAGGCAGGGATAATTATATTAGTAATAACAGTAAATGTGTCTTGAATACTTATTATATGCCATGCTGGGGATTTTCCACACATCATTTTGTGTGATGCTCTCAGTGACCCTCTGAGGTTGGTTCTATTATTTCCCCAATCTTACAGAGAGGCTGACTCGCCCCACATTGCAGAGCACCGCGTCTGTGGTCAGTGCGCACACACAAAAAGTCTGAAAACTTAGCTCCTGCCCCCTAACGATGGGGCTCACAGTCCAGATGGGGAGTGGAGACCCTGATTCCTGGAACAACTCAGCTGGTGTCTACAGATGGGCATAAGGGTGGGCTGGCGCAGCCTGGTTTTGAGAGTGCTTCACCCTCGGAGAAAATGAGAAAGAATGGGGAGGAGCCTCTGAAGACTGTTAGTGAAATGCCTTATTTTAATTGTGTTGGAGGGTTAGGAGCAGGATGAAGGGCTTGATGGTAAGAGGTCCTCAAAATTTGTAAGAAGGTCTGCTTGTGAGAGGGACAGTTAGACAGTACTGCGCATCAGTGCAGAGCTGCTGAGTTGGCTGTCTTCATAAGAAAAGGACTTGAGGGGTGGTCCTTAGATCTGTTCACACAATGAATAGGAGACATGTTCAAATCCAGTTAAGATCAGTGTGTGTCCTTAGGCTTCTTGAGAATCCACTCTTCTATCACTTTCTTGTCTGTATAATGTTGTATTTCATGTGGCTTTGGGTGTGACTTGGAAGACTTACTCTTAGGATCTTAAATTCTCTGGGTTTAGATCCTGTGTCCTCTAGAGACTCGGCAGTTGATTATACTTGGTAGCAGCATCTTGGTGGAGCTGAGGACTCTTGATAGAGGTGATCTTGACTGTACATATGCTCCCACTGCCCGTGATGGTTCAATCTTCCTCTTCCCTACCAAGGCAGTGAGGTCCCAGAGCCCCGGGCTCGGACATAATGTCCTGAGAAATGACACGTTCAAATGTTCCAGTGGGTGGGGCAGAGAGGAGTGACAAGGGAGGCAGCGCCTGGGGCAGAAACTGAAATCAAAATTTGGAAAGCCTCCAATGAATTATCTGCTTCAAATGGCAAAACGTCCATTGAATTTACAATGGAAACAGGAGAAATAGGAGGAAGAAATGAAAATTAGGAAAGAACTTTACAGATGGACATGGAGGACTTTCTTGATTTAGAGAAGGTTACTACAGGGACTCTGTTAAGCCTCCTTTGGCCTTAGACTTGGGCAAGGAATGGTCACAAAGACATCCATTTTTCCTGGACTGGAGTGTCCTATCAGCCACTCACACACTTGGAAAACTCCTATGCCTTCTTCAAAACCCAACGCAGGCATTACATCTCTCAGACGACTTCCCTGATCCCTCAGCGTGCATTAGGTGCCTCTCTTTTGTGTTACTGTAACATTCTGTCCTGACTTTTTCTGTCAGTCGATGGTCCTTGGCATAAATTCAACACCATGTTTGATTGGTCCAAAAGACACTCTCCTGATTGGTCAGCATAAAGCCTCTCTGGTTAGTTTGAGCTGCACAGTTCTAATTGGATGGGGAAAACCTCAGTCCTATTGGTTCAAACAGGATTCCAGTCTCCTTTTTAAGGACCAACTCAGAAGGCAGAAACACAGTGCAGGCAGGCAGTTCAGGGCAGGATTCTCCCTGAAGGGCAGTTTGTGTGAGAGGCCCCTGTGTAGAAATAGCTGTTAGACTGTCTTTTAAAATTTGAGTCCAGGTAGCCACGAGGAGCCCTTCTTAGTAAGTGTCTTCTTTTTCAGGGTTCACAGTTCTAATGCTTATTACCTTATCTTGCAATCATCTGTCTAGTTTTCTCTGTCAACCACTATAAGCAAGTTGGTGTTAGAACAGTGCCATCTTACTAGCTACATTTCCATCTAGCACATGTCCCATAGTGGAAGCTCAAAGCATGCTTATTGATCCCAATTACAAATTTAAAAATGGCCATTTCATTCCAATCAATTTTGCTATAAACCTAAAACTACTCTAAAAAAATAAAGTCTATTTTAAAGAAAGGCCATCTTGTTTTATACGCCATTCTTCTATGAGATTAGTTGGACCATGAGTTCTCAAGAAGTTGATGAGCTCTGGGAACATGGGCAAAATCATATTTTTGGATCTGAAAAGCTAAGTGGACACACTGAGCCCCTCAGGCGCTGGTCCCCGGGGAGGTCCGGCTGATGTCATCGGTCTCCCTCTGTCACCCCTGTTCTTTAGATTCAATGGGGTTTGAGGCGGCCTCTTTCTCCTCTGTCTGTGGAATTTGCAGATGGTGCTGGCAGATGCTCAACTTAGTCCTCCTCAATGCTTCTTGTTCTCTGCTGGCGGCCACTGCACGGTAGGCCTGGAGCTGGCAGGAAGGGTGGGAGCCCAGGGGGCGGGGAGCTGGGAAATTTGACTTTCATGCCTGGAGAGAGTGTTGTGACCCTCTGTGAACGGCCTGTGCTGAAATGGCCATGAAGCTGCAAGGCACTGCTGACCCCTGGAGAAGCTGCGGGCACAGGCCCCGCTGCTGTCCTCAATTTCCATCTTCAGGATGGAAACATCTCCTGCTTCCGCCTTCAGAGAGCCTTTCTCTGTGCTTCTTTGTACGACTTTTCTGAGAACCGCCTGCGTTCTGTTCCTGGTGGTGAATTGATTTAGAAGATCCTTTGTGGGTAGCCTAGCTTCAAAAGCACTCAGAATCTTCTGTTTATCTCCCTTCTCCTTTCTAGGCGAGGCGGCACTCTTATAAAGGAAAGGAGGAAAAATAAAAATACCTTTTTTTATTGACTTACATAAACTCATTAAGCCTTGTTTGGGGGCCATGGTGTATCTATTTTCGTGGGCAAATAGTATAATTTCCACATGCTTTATATATAGTTAAATGAAGGTAATGGTAAATCAAATCATTCTTTGTGAAGAGTGAGTTTTATGTTCAATGCTTCATAGTTTTCTTTTGTTCCAGATGTTTATTTAATCTTTAAAAAAGATTTTATTTATTTATTTTTAGAGAGATAGGGAAGGAGGGAGAAAAAGAGGGAGAGAACATCCATATGAGAGAGAAACATTGGTTGCTTCTCTTACAGGCCCTGACCAGGGACCAAACCTGCAACCCAGGCATATGCCCTGACCGGGAATCAAACCGGTGACCTTTTGGTTTGTGGGACAATGCCCAGCCAACTGAGCCACACCAGTCAGGGCTGTTTATTTAATGTTATTTCAGCAAACACTCATTAAGCACTTAATGTGTGGTCAGTGTAGATAAAATGAGATCCACAATTTGAGGAGCTATAAGAAGAGACTAGCAAACAAATAACCGGTTTTTAGGGTAACCAGGGCACTGAACTCTTTCAGATACTTACCATAGGGGTGAAACTTTCTTGAGGATAATAAGCAAGTCTGAATTATCTTTACATACCCCTGGGCACAGTCAGGTTTTAGTCCATATCTTCTTAACTCCAGGGTGGAAAAGACTTTCTTATCTTAGCTGCCATTTGGAAAATCCTGGGGAAGGGCTCCGATTAGTCTGGCTGGTTCACAGGATCCCTTCTGTGGCTTGAGGTGGCACAGTGGCCAGGGTGGGGAAGCATGATCGACCAGCCCCACTAGAACAGGTGGTCGGAGAACGAGGAGGCACTGGCTTCATTAAAAAGAGGAACGCTGTTCCCGGAAGCAGGGAGGAGTGCTGGGCACACAAATGGAAGCTCTGCACTATAGCTGAGGAATATCAATCCGCATTGGTTCTTGTCTGAAGAGAAAGCCGCGGCTTACGTTCATCCACTTTAGATGTCTTCATTTGCGACCATGCCTTCTGGTGAGGAATAGCATAGGCTGTGCTCATCGTTACCATATCCTTATTTAGTGAGCACCTGCTGCATGCTAGGCAGCAGACCAGGGGCTTCATATACATTATCTACGTTATTTCTATGAGAGTGCTATGAAGCAGAAATTATTTTGCTACTTTATTGAGGTTCAGACACATTAAGGGACTTATTCAAAGTCACACACCTAGTAAGTGGGAGAGCTGGGATTTTAATTCCAGTCTCCCTGGCTTCAATGTCTGCCTTCTTTCTGCTACCTTATTGCTGCTTGGGATTTGCACGTCATTAGAATGAAAAGAGTCTCTAAGGATAATGTGTAACTGAGCTCAAAGACTTTTGACCTCCAGCCATGGCCTCCACAGTCCCCACTGGAAACCCTGTGTCTGTGATGCTTTGCAGTCATGTCTTACCAGGGCTCCAGGCACAAGGAGGGGTGCTCAGAACAGCGTTGGAACAAACAAGTCTTCCAGCACGTGGCCTGTACAAATTTGCAAGTGGTCTTGGTCAGCCGACTGGCAAAGCACAGAATGGGGGGCGGGACACGCCAGTGATTGCTTGTTGATGGAAACAATTATGGTGTTTAGCCCTAGGCCACTGCACAGGCTTGATTTTGGTTGACTAATACAATAGTAGTAACACTGGTGACAATACTGCATGTCCACAGTCTGCCACTCGTTCTTATTTTCCTCAAGTAGTGAAATCCCTGAAAATGAGGCAAATTTCAGTCTTAGTGCGTTTATTTTTTAAATTTATTTTTCATTGTGTTAAAACACACATGACACCAAACTTATATTCTTGACCATTTTGAAGTGCACAGCTCAGGGCTGTGACATGTATTATATTGTGCGACCAGCACCACCGTCCATCTCCAGAACTCTCTTCAGTTTGCAAAAAGGAAACTCTACCCATAAACCAACATCTCCCCATGACCCTTTTCCTCTCAGCCCCTAGCAACTACCATTCTACTCTCTGTTACTGAGTTAGGCTTTTGAAAACATATTCTACATATGAGTGAGGTAATGCAACATTTGCCTTTCTGTGTCTGGCTTAGTTCACCTAGCATAATGTCCTCTAGGCTCATTCATGTTGTTGCCAATGGCAGGATTTCCTTCTTTTTAAAGGCTGAATAATACTCCTTTATATATTATATTTTCCTTATCTATTCATCTGCTAGTCTTATTTTGAATCAAAGCAACAAGGTATCCTCAAACCGCTTAGAATGGTGTATGAAGGTTAGTGTACCATTTTTGTTTCAGAGTGAATGAAGTTGATCCCTGCTATAACGTTGATGGAGAATGGGAGAGAGGAGGGTGACATTCATTCTTCAGACATCTTCCCCGTGAGGTGAGATGTGCCCCATGATACATGCAGGAAACCTACACAAAGGATGTCAGGGGTTACGATTGTTCAGGTCTCAGAACGGAGCCTGGCAACGCTGTGTAGGTGTTGCTGAAATTAAACAGTGCAGTTCTTACAGTTTAGAGCTTTTCATGTATGCCATCTCTTCTGACTCTTACAACAACCCTGGGGGTTCATATAACAGGGATTATCATTCCCACTTTACAGATGACAAAAATGAGGTTCAGAGAGGCTAAGGAATTTGCTTAAGGCCGTCCAGCTAGCAACCAGCAAGGATTAATCTAAATTCAGGATTCTGTTTCCCTTTTGGGTACCCAGGCCTCTAGGTCAGTGGTGGCCAAGATTTAGTTTTCATGGACAAGTTTAAAAATTGGTGGGAACTATGCAGGTTTTCTCCCCATTTCTCCCTTTGCCCTGATCTATTCTATGCCCACATCTCATCTTCTCTGTGCCCGGAACGCTGTCTCCCATGGAACACACTATTTGGACACCCTTGCCCCTGACTTCCAGTTCGGTATGGCCAGTGGGAGTCCCTGGCAGGAGGCCGAGGGGAGGGAGGAGAGAGATTTTGCTTCAGTGCTGCATGTTAGGAATGGCGACATCTGTCCAAAGCTATGGCTTCTGCTGGGGGCCTTTTCTCCAAGGCTGGGACTGCCACCAGGCTCCAGTGACATGGTTCCCCATCTGACCCTTCTGGGCACCTCACCACCCTTATTCTCTCCACTCTCCCAGCTCTGTGAGTGGTCCCTTCATTAAAGTCTCTTTGTTCGAACCATCCAGGATTAATTCTTAATTCTGGTTCCTGCTAAGACCCTGGCTATTACAAAGACCAATACTGACTTGCTTGTGTTTAGAATGCAAAGTAAGGGTGTAAACAAACAAGCCAAATTCAAACAAAACTGCTGTTTACTATGGCTCCATTGATTTCATTACACCAAAGATCTCTTAATACCAAAAAAGGGAAGAGAATAATTATAGAAAATCTCAGTATATTAGTTTCTTCTTACTTTTATTAGGACTTAGTAAAAACTGTATCAGAGATTAGATGTGGTCCATGGGCCAATGTTTAGAAGCAAATAAGTGAGAACACTTCACCATTCTAGCGATATGTGCCACTGGTATTTAACAGTTAGAAAGAGAACCCAGTACATTATATGTGCTTTCCCCAATACAGTTTGCAATGTACTTACGAAGTTTCATAAATGTTTCGTGGGCTCTTTGCAACAAACCTGCATTAAACATCTACTCCATGTCTTTGCCCCTCCCCCAACAACTGGGGATGTACTTGTCTGTAAGATACACTCCCTAGGCTGGGGTGACAGAGAAGAAAAGAAAGAATTCTAATATATTGAGGATGATAGTAGGAAAAAGGTCAGCAAGGGGCAGTAGGAGTACTGTGCAGACACAGTAACTAATTTTCTTGGGGATGAGAGCAGAGTGGTGACATCTAGACCAGGTGACATTTGAGCTGAAGCTCTTAAGCATTTTAAGTATTTGCATAATGGACCAAAGGGAAAGGGCATTTCAAGCAAAGAGTCCAGTTTGCATGAAGGCATGGGGACATGAGAGAAAATAGTACCCATGGGAGTATCTCCTGAAAATAACCTGGCATGGCTGAATTGCAGGGTTGAGGGTGAGACACAGAATGGAGCCAAAGGATAAGGAACTTTAGATTCAGCACTGGAGGATTTAGCCTTTATCTTGTTGTGATTTCTTGGAGGGTTTTTTTTTTTTTGGTTGTTGTTGTTTGTTTTTACTAAAGAGGGTAATATGGTTAGATTGTCACTTTGGTTATCACTTAAGAGATGGTGGATTGGTCCTGACTGGTATGGCTCAGTTGGTTGGGCATCATCCTGCAAAGCGAAAGGTCACCAGATCAATTCCTGGTCAGGGCACATGCCTGGGATGTGGCCTGGTCCATGTGTGAGAGGCAATCGATTGATGTTTCTCTCCCTCTCTTCCTCCCTCCCTTCCCCTCTCTCTAAAAAATAAGTAAATAAAATTTGAAAAACGAGGGTGACTGAGATTAAGGCTTCAGATTCTAGTTAGATGTTATTGCAGTTGTTCAGAAAATTAAAAAAATGAAGTTCTTGATTAAAATGACAGAGTAGATGTACTCTTTCCACTGGGAATCCCCTCAAATGTGCCTGCTGATCAAGGAGAAAATCAGGGAGAAGCTTTCTTAGAATTTTTTTCTTAGCTTTAGTCTCCAACCTGCCACCTCGTAACCCTGGACTCAGTCAGTCTGTGGAAAGCAGCAACTAAGAAGTTTCCACCTTCTCATGAGTTTTTGAACTCAGAGTTAGGAATCTCATGTACGCTATAATTTTACAAAGTGGCGTATTGGTGAAATAAAAGGCAGGCTGCAAATCTCAGAAAATATCTCTAGGCAAGGGCTACTTCCTTTGATTTGTGCATTCTTTTCCTGTGTGTTTGTACAATCTGGGCTGGGGTTTGAGGGATCTCTTCTAAGTGTGCGTGCCCCCTATTCTCCCTGTGCCCGCTGGCCCATGGTCACCTTGGAAAATGAAACCTTGTTTGCCACCTGCCTGGGAGCAAACGACCTGACTGCACAGTTGAACTTCGTGAGTTTTCAGATACTGCTGTGGGATGGGGGCAACATTTCTTTTTCTTTTTTTCTTTTTTCTGTCAGGTTTTTCATTCTAAAACAATGAAAAATTTATACACACACACTAATCATTTTCATGGGCTCTGTAGCATGGGGAGTTTCAGTTTTATTTATTACAGGCATCGGTTTGTCTCTGTGTTAAATGTATGTTTTAGAAATTTTCTTAGTAGTTTTATGGAAAAGTAGGAAACTTGGTTTACTGAAATCTAAGTTAAGCATCCCTGTCATATTGAGCTATGGAGCACTGGGAAAATTACTTAATTTTTCTGAGACTGAGTATTTTCATGAATGAAATGGAAATTTGGGTATATTTCAAATTTCAATGTAACCTTTATATAACTATCCTTCTGGGTGTGGTTATGGTGAGCCTAGATGGGTCTTACAGATTTCAGATTTGGAATCTTTTTAGATGAATACAAGAAAGCCTACTTTTGACTGAGATCATTTATTTATTTACATTTTAGGTCCTGGATAGATTTCTATTATAGTTCCTGCTCTGTACCTATCTGCAATTATTAATAATTTATTACGAAAAAACCCCCTTAAAAGTGCTTGATAATTGACATTGAATTTTTACTTTTATAAGGTGAATTGATCCTCAAATAACCATGTAACTTAATTTAGATGACATAATTTTTCCCATTTTACAGATGAAGAGATTGATATTCAGAGACGTAAAATATTGCCCGAGCTCAGAGTCAATAATTGCAGTAGTAATCTGAGTTGCAGTGTTCTGACTCCAAATTCTTTTTCTTTTTATTATACCGTCTGTACTAGGTTGTAATATTTATTGACACAATTTGTTTTCCATTCCCTGCCCCTGCTCCCCTGCCATACTTTCATGTTGATGAAAATATACTTTTGTGCCTCGTTGACATTGGACTTGGCCATGTGATTTGCTTTAGACAATGGTTTCTGAGCAGTTGTGATATAAATTATGTCTAAACAGAACTGTACGTAAACTTGCATGACTTGGTCCTACAACTTGAGTGTCTGCCCTCTGCCGTAAGTATAGGATGCCCCAGAAAAGATTACTCCTGTGCCTGGATCCCAGGAGGAGAAAGCCTGTGGAGTGCAGTAGAACTCAGCGAAACACTGGAGCCCAGGAAAGCCCAGCAGAACTGCCCCTCAGTCCTCGTGTAATGAGAGCAAGAACTAAATGTGTGTTGTTATAAGCTCCTAAGATTTGGGGGGACTTTTGCTGTCGCAGCAAAAGCTAACCAATAAACCACTATTTTTCTTAGGAGCTAAATTGGTTCTGAGACTTTGATCGGTCCTATTCCATGCTTCTTGAGCCTTTTGGTACTCAGAGCAAGTCCAGCCTGGCCCAGGACTCAGCCAATCACTGGTGTTATCTGCCCCAGGCACAGAGCTTGTAACATATGCAAGTTTTCAATAAATGTGCATGTTGCTAAGAATGATGAAAACCTAAAGCTCTAGTTCAGGGGCTCTGGGAAGAGAACAAAATGCTGGACACTGAAAGACTTTTTTGGTAGATAGAGAAGTTTCTGGGTGAAAGGAGGAAAGTGTGGGTAGGGGTTAGGACACGGGACCAAATCTGCTCAAACAGGAGAAAAGCCTTGGGGTGAAAGTCCACCCACAGAAGGATGTTCAGCCAAGCTGTCTCAGGATGGAGGCAGGTTTGTAAAATCACTAAAATGAAGCAAATGTGCTCGATACCTTGCGGCCAGCTCATACCTCTTTTAGTCTTATCAACCTTAGGCACAAATTCAAACCACTTTATTTTTCCAGGATATAGAAAATTGTCACTGGAAGAGTAAGCCTTGACTGCCTTACTCTATGAAGCTCTGCTCCGGTCTTACCCAAGGCACACTTGGCCTCATTTTGACTATAGTTTGCTCTATCACAGAAAATATCTCAAATGACTGGAATCACATTTATCTTATTCACACCGCCTAGCACAGTGTCTGCCTATGGTAGAAGCTCATAAATATTTGTTGCATTTATAATTAATAAACCCCTTTCACCTTACTGAAAACTGGATGTTCTCAGATAGTAAGCCTTTGTGTACAGCTCTCTCCAGTGCAGATTACTCTGCCCATTTCCTGGTGGCTCCATGGAATGAAGAGGGTCCCATAGAGCCCTTGCACTCCTCTCTTGCTCCGTGGTCACCTTTCAGTTTTTTGCCAGGCTCTTGACTTTTGTCATCTGTGGTTCTATACATACTACCCTTTACTGGATTCACCCTGGAAATATGCTGATCTCCATATTGCTTTCTCCTCTTCATCGATCATTTAAACCTGCATCACAGCTTTTCCTTGAGTCCTGTCCATGGTTGGCTTTCTTTGAAATTTTCATATCTTTGCTACAGTTTATTTTCACATTTCCTCAGCCCCTTGAAAATTGTGACCTTCATCTATCTACCTCCATATATAAAATCTTAAAAAAAAAGTAGAATTTTAGCCATGCAGTGCAGGAAGTACCCATAGAGATCACTTTTTAAACTCTTCAACTGAGAATATGTTTATTGATTTTTAGAGAGGGGAGGAAGGCAGCAGAGAGAGAGAAAGACCCATGCAAGAAAGAAACAGCTATCAGTTGCCTCCAGTATGTGCCCTGGCAGGAGATCCAACTCACAACCTAGGTATGTGCCCTGGTTGGGAATTGAACCCACAAACTTTTGGTGCACAGGACGGTGCTCCAACGAACTGAGCCAGGGCCCCTAGGAGGTCATCTAATTCAACCTCATTCTTGTTCAGGTGGGATCACTTGAGAAACAGGCTTGGTAAAGTGAGTTAATAGCAGAACAAAGAATAGAACCCAAATGTCTTTCTGGTCTAGGATAATTTTAACTGTACCACCTTAGCTTCCCAGGCAGATTCCTCTTGTCTTATCATCAATATTAGTGTGTAATTACATTGCATGTGACATACCCGAAAGTGTGACTACTATGAACTTGAATCAAAACGTAAGGCTTTCAAAACATGCGCAGTTTCAGTTTGGAGAATATTTTAATGCATGAATTTTCTTTTTTGTGTAATATTTATAGGTAAAAGAGACTTTCTTCTGGTTTAAATTAGTCCTAAAGGTTTTTTAAGCAAACAAATAAACTGTCCTTCTACTTACTTCTTAGTAGTATATTAGAATGAATTCTGTTAAATACCAAAAAAACATGTTTTGAAGGCCAATATGCCAGGTACCGAACACAGTTCAGACCAGGAGAAGAGAGAGAAATGTAAAGAGTTAAATGCAAAGCAATGTAAGAAAAGGTATAACTAAAGAATGCAATTAAAGGATGCATGAAGCACTGCATGGACCCCAAGAGGGAGGAGTCACCCTTGGCCAGAGAGGCCTGGAAAGAGCCACAGGGGAGGCAACACAACCATGTCTTAAGGATGAGTAAGCATTTTCTAGACAGTTGAACTGGTGGTGGTACTGGGGGCAAAAGATTTGAGGTTACAGAGATAAAGATTAAAAAGCGTTCATTGGGTTGTACAATGGAGAGCTCACAGGTATCCTTGGTGAGAGCATTGAGTACCTTGAATTGAGAAGTAAAAGATAGGGCCTACATATGTTGCAAGTGGCCAACCCTTTCTAGATGCTTGGCTTTGAAAGAGAGAAAAAAGGGCAGTTACCAGAGAGGGACTTAAGAATGGGAGAGAGCCTTAAAGGTCAGAGGTACTTGTTCATGTTTCTCAGTGGTGGGGAAAGGATGCAGCAGAGGAAGGATTTGAGCCATTGAAAATTGAAGGACAGCGATGGGAAAGAATAGAACAAAGAACAATCACAAAGAATGTGTCTGGAACAGAGAAGGGACACCTGCTTTTGGATGTTGGAGGGAAAAGGTCAGCACAGCGTGGGCGTAGGATGATTGTTGGTGTAGCGGGCAGAGGATAAAGCAGTCCAGGCTGGGGCACTAGTTTTGCTTGTGAAATAATTTTCTGTGAGATCATTCGAGGGAGAAGGATGCAGGGAAGAGATAGGGGACTTGCGGGGAGGTCCGGAGCAGTCCCTGAAGGGGTTAGAGAGGAACAGGCCACAGAAAAGTGAGAGCAATGCTAGTTAAAGCGCACTGAGGTCAGCTGATGTTAAAGGGCTCACACCTGTCCTGGGACCGATTTCAAGAGTGGTGTCACCTTTTGGACTCTGTCTTGGATGATGTCTAAGAATAAGCAAGATGAAACATTATTTTGTTTTGTTGGGTTGTCTCCACACTTGTGTGTCTGATTTAGCGTTTTGTCAATGTTATGTTCTAAGCACTTGATTCTTCATCTCTTGGTTCAGCTATTCCAGATGCTTTATAGTTCTGTAAATCAGAGTTGCCCAGCATGAATAGAACAGCAAGGCATCCTCTCAGAAGCCACACAACCTGATTAGCACTTATATATAGAAATGACACATTCCTAATAACAATGAAACCCAGAAACCTTCCAGTTGGCGCTGTAAGTAGAATTCCTTGAAAGGGGATAGCAAATGAATCGAGAAAGCTCTGCCTTTCCCCTCAAGATTTACTTTCCTGCTGGAATTTCTCAAGTATTATTGCTACTACCATCCTCCAAAGAATACTTTCTACCTTTAACATTTGGGGAAACTGTATGGGTAGAAGAATCATTCACGTGTCTAGCTGAGTTTTTTTTGGGATGCTTAGAGATGACAGTGGGAAGATAAAGATAGGATGCTGTGATTCTAGATCTTTATTTTAGTTACACATTTCTAGCTTGAGGATCCCACAGGGGGAGATAAAATAACTTATCTAAGGTCACAGACTCAGGATTCTAATCAGATTTACGTGACCCCAGACTCATGTTTATTACTGCCTGTTGTCACAATTGAGCCTCCTTGAGCTTAAGGTCTATCTATACCTGTAGGAGGAATGATAGGTTTAAGGGTGCATCTGCCGTATGAGAGAAGAGGGGAACCAGAGGCACCAGGCACTGCTCAGGGGTAGAAAGTTTTAGGGGTGGCCTGGCCCAGAAGGGACACTGGAGGAAACAAGTATCTAAATTTTCTAGTAGTTTATTGTGGAAAATCCATTTTCTCCACTTGTCTTCAATAAGCTGACTGTGCTTGTTGATTGTCTTGAAAGGACCAGAAAGAGAGTTCGGTCCTGCATTTAGGTCGATGTCGGGGTTGAAAAGAGAGATGACATGTATGGGACTGAAGAGCTGGAGATGAAGGAACAGAGGACTTCTGGGATAATTGTATGTGAGGAAGATTATTCTTGCCACAGTGTGAGAACTGGAGGGTGGGGTGAAGGAAGAGGATGGAAAAAGAGAGAGGGGGGGAGGGAGAGATCCATCAAGGAGTATAAGGTATAAGAACCTACTTAAGAGATGAGAAGCTCTGGCCCTGGCTGGGTGGCTCAGTTCGTTGGAGCATCACCCCATACACCAAAACGTTTCAGATTCAATCCCTGGTCAGGACGTGTATCTAGGTTGCATGTTTGATCCCCAGTTGGGGTATGTGTGGGAGGCAATGGATCGATGTTTCTTGTTCACATCGGTGTTTTTTTCTCTCTCTTTCTTCCTCTCTCTTTAAAATCAATAAACATATCCTTGGGTGAGGATTGAAAAAAAAAAGGAAGGAAAAGGACATGATGAGCTCTGAACTAAAACAAGGTGGTGGGAATAGTGAAGAGGAGCCAGATTTGAGGAATGTTTCTGAGATAGAACCAAGAATTCTTGATGATTTAGGATGAGAAAGAGAGTGGAGTCGAGGCTTACTCCAAAGTTTAGGGGCTGCATGTCGTGTTGAGAATGCTGAGGAAAGGGAGATCGAGAACCCCCAAGGAAAAAGTAGGCAGGGGTTGTTCTGTAGAGAGAAATAGCAAAGGAGGTCTCCAACACAACATCCAGTGGGTGGAGATGATTTTCACACTTATTAGAGCCTTGGACTCAGAATCCCTTCTATGCATGGTAGTTTAGCTGGAGCATAATTAAGTGCCGGATGCTGTTCTTTTGGTGGAGGCTGGTGGAGGGGGAGCCCCTCCGTGGCTCCTGCATGGCCCCTGCTGGGGCTCTCAGGGGTGCTGCTTGATCCTCAGAACACAGTTGGAAAACTCAGCAAATAGAAGCTAAGGAGGCTAAACTGTGAGAGGAAGCAGAGAAAAATAGAGCAGAAACAAAAGGGATAGTTACTACAGTATTCTGCCTAAAACACTACTGGTAAAAAGAAAAAAAAAAGTTCTTGGCTTCTTTTTGCCCCGTAGTGAAAGGCATTAGAGCCAGAGGACTAATTAGGAGGTGAAAGGAAAAAAAAAGTGGCTAGCTATTGTCACAAAAAGGGAGTTTGTGGAATTTTATTGGAAACAAAGGGGAAGATGAACAAAGGCCCATCAGTGGAGGATAGGGACTCTCTAGGACATCAGAAAAACCGTACATGTATAAAAATGTGACCCAAATGAAGCTCATTATGAGTAAGAGGAAGAAAGAAGAAACTAGGAAAACATGGAAATTTTAAAGCAGAGAATTTATACAAATTGACAATGAAATTTGTAGGAAGTTCATTGTTTAGGGGTGGGACAATTATTTGTAAATATGTGTTTTCATGACAAAGCATTGACTTTTATAAAATCTTCTGAGGATGAAACAGAAAAATCTATGCAAATGTTTTTAAATGCTAAAGATATATCCTACTATGAGATAATAACATCATTATTAAAATGATTTTTATCTGCCCTCTTCTATTCCCGGTCCTTCATTCAATCAACGACAATGACTAACAACTACTACCTTGTAGATACTGTATTCCAGACCTTCTGAAGAAAAGAAGATACTGCCCCTCTTTAAGAACATCAGCATCTTGCCGTGGAGACAGTCAGGGAACTCGATCTTGTGTGTTATTTGTTGTTGGTTGGTCTGCATGCATTAGGCATCCTGTGAGTGGCAGGAAAGGTGGAGAGGAGGAATACTTGGATCTAACTAGGTTTAGGAGTTGGAATCGACGCTTGAGTTGAGATTTCCCAGAGGAGTGTGATGTAGACAAAGGGAGTGGAGGTGGGAAGTATATATATGAATTAGGAAAGGGTGCAGAGTAAGGCGTGGCACCTGCAGGAACTGCAGAGGGGTGGGTGCGGCTGGTGTGGGAGGATTTGGCGGGATATGGAGCTGGAGGGGTCTTCCAGAGCCAGGCCATGGAGGGCCTTGTGAGGCGTGCTGAAAGGCTTGAGTTTTATCCTGAAGGCAAAGTGGAACCCCTGAAAAATGTGTCTGTCACCTGCATTGCCAAACTCGTATCATCACTGATTCTAGAATATATGTTCAAATTAATCGGAATCCAGCCATGCTGTCATTTACTAGCAATAAGACCTTGGGCATATGTCACTCATATGCCTTCTGCCTCAGTTTCCTCATCTGTACAATGAGATACTAATGACACATACTTCATAGGGCTTCTTCCTAATGTAGAAAAGGTTGTGTGTGACTTTGCTATTATTATTATTATTATTATTTGAGCAAATTAAATTGTTTCTGTCCTGCTTTTCCTTTTGTTTTTTAAACAACTATGTTCCCATTGTAAGAACACAAAAAATACTTCAAATTTGGTTTTAGAAATGAGCATTTTGATCTAGAGACATATTTTAATCATGGAGGAAAGGGTCATCTCTTCAACTTTCCCTTTGCCCTTTTAAAGAGCTTGAACACACACGGAAGGTAAATAAATTTCCGAGGCTAACTTTTTGGAAGCAAATGCCACAGTCAAATGATGGAGGAGGATGTAGCAGCTGAACCTACACGCTGTGAGTTTTTCTGTTTACCTGATATTTGTTTTGTCTGTATGTCTTTCCATGCTTGGAGATTATGAGTCATTGTTCTGATTTTAAGGGTGAGAAAAATGAGGCCTAGTTTATATCCACAAATAGGCAATACTCAGTGCAGGTCCCCTGATTCCACATCCTGTAGTCTTTCTGTTCCCCCACAATGGGTAGGAATTAAGTGGAAAAGCTAATTTTTCCCTTGAGGTCATGGAGGTTCAAGGTGGCTACTCACTGCATCCCTCACTGGAGAGTTAAGAGAGCTGCCGGCCAGTGTGATGCTCCTTCCTATACATTCCCCTAAACCCAAGCAGGAAGGTGGGTGAAACATAGCTTAGCTTAATTTACTGTCTAGTAGCCAGCCGTTTCCAGTAAATATCATCAGTTCCCTTGAATTTTCCAAATATGTAGACTCCTAGTGAGTTAGAAAAAGTAGACTTAGAGTTTTTTTTTTTTTTTTAAAGACTTAGGGGTCTTAAAAACCTTTCCTCCTCTTCTCTACCCCTCTGCTCACTTGAAGTTTTACAAATATATCATTTTCATTTTAAACTCGTGATTTTGTAGTGTCAATAATTTGTTTGGAAAAGATCCACATCTAGTAATTTTAAATACTTTTGATATAAATTCCTCGCATGCTGACTAAAAGAAAAGGGGGGTTCAGTGGGAGAAGTGAGACTGTGGTAAAAGAACTTATAAACCATCATGGGGAAGCTTAAAACTTTTGCAGCTGCTATAACTTACTTTCCATCCAGAAAAATAGCGGGAAAGAAGCAGCTGCCATGTCCTGCTAAGTCTATTGTTCCAAGACACAACCTTGTCATCTCTTTAACTTTATCCTTCTTCCCCACCCATCTCTTCTCTCCCTGGTTTGCAACGGCTCTATATTTTTCTTCCATTCTTTTACTCCTTCTTTAGTCTTCTATCACCTTGGATATTATGTTTCTTTTCTATGAGTACCCACTCCAAATAAAAGAAATGCAGACCTAACACACAGCTGTGAAAGAAAGAAAATGGATTAAGAAGAAAAAGCACAGTTGTTTCTTAGGAGGCATGGTGATTAGTTTCCCAGGGGAATAAGAAAAAGAAAAAGAAAAGGAATCCCACACCCATTCCTTTGCAAAGTTGCCGATCAAGGTTGTGTTACTGCCTACAGATCACGTGGAAGCAAGACCAAGGCTTGAACAATGAACCATTCCTTCCTGGGTGAAAACTTAGCCCATCCCCCTCTACCATAATTATCGACAAATTTAGATTGAAGTGATTGTGGAATGCATTGTTCTTAAAGACATTCAGGGATGTGACCACAAGCAACTCTGATGGGAAAGACTGGAAGCAGTGAGTTTTATCATCGCAGCCCTGAAATGGCTGAGATATGCAAAAGTGCTGGTTTGATCCAAAAGGTATAAATAGCCTGCAAGGGGGAGGGGGTGCAGGGCTTGCAGACTGCTGTGTTGGAGGAACAATTTGACAGAGACAGAGCAAGATGATGATAACTTGGAAAAAGGATAATTTGTCATGATTACCTCTTTCCCCCCTCCTCCCTAGAGAGAATAGCTTGCATCCATTGGAATTCATGTGTGGGTTAAAAAAAAAAAAAGCAAATTGGCATTCTAACAAAGAAAACATATTTTATCTTTTCCTTTTCTGGGTCGACACTTTGGGTGCATGGTGGCATCAGATTGTGATGGTTCTGCTAAAAAGATGTGGCACAGTGATAGTGTTTTTCTAAGGTTTTAGACATTTTAGCACAAGTAGCTTCTTCGCCAGTAAGTGCCGTCTCTAAATACAAGTGCTTCAGGGTTCTGACAGTGTATGCAGAGCCATTGGGCAGACTCCTCCACCAGTTTTACTACAAATGTGTCTATCCCATAAACTCAAATGGTGCTAATGCTATCAATGGTCTGAAGATAAATCGTAAAATTTTTGCGGGGAAAATGTCAAATACTTACTTTTCCTGACTACTTTTCCTTTTTAAATAATGTTGTCTGATTCTCAAAAATCTGATTCTGTATGTAGTCCATAGTGGAACACTTTTGGAAATAGGGAGAAGTCTGAAGATTAAGGAATAAAACAGTATCTACAATTCCATCACTCACATGTGTGCCTATTAGAGTCCCTGAGGACTTTGGAGTCTCCTGCTTGACCCTGAATAGAGGTGGTTTTCTCTGTCCACCCCCCCGCCCCATCATATTTTCCCTTTCTTTCCTCTTCTCTTCTTTTTGCTTGTTGTTGATGATTTTGATTCATTGCATCTGCCTTATGCCTAATCCCTTGGTCCCTTTAGAAACTACTCTGGTGTGGAGCATGGTGATAGTTTCTTTACACCAAGACTTGATGAGCCACAGGAACGTAGTACAGGAAAACAATTCCATTTAATTGCCAAGAGGGTCACTCTAGAAGAGTGTTTGCAGATCCGTGCCCTGTGGTAAGATAACACCTCCTCAAATCCCCACTTCTGGGCCACGGGGATGGGTAACCTTGGAGAGCCCTAGAAGGAGTGGGCTGAAACTAGGGCTGCAAGATTTAGCAAGGAGAAAAACAGGGGGTCCACATGTTTCACGTATTTTATCTGGAAAACACTCCTGAAACAGTAGCTGAACCATCAGAAAGGCAAAGGATTGAAAAATAAAAGGAAGAGACCAGGGAAGGTGGGCTAATCAAGATGTAGCAGATTCGATGGATCCTTGTTCTTTCCAGCACTGGAAGGTTGCCCCCAAGGACGTTATTCTGACTCTGTCCTTCCTCTCTACCCTCAAGCCATCACCCAGACCTGGGGATTCTGTCACCTAGAATCTCTTTACCTACCATACCACCACCACTGTGCCTTCAGGCCTTCATTGCTGAGCATCTTGGCCACTGAGATGCCTCCTTAGACCAGATTCTATGACGTTCTTCTCTACCCCATCTTTTAGAATGCTGTTGAGAGATCTTTCTAAGCACAAATTGAAACCAGTCCACTCCCATGCTTAAAACCCTTCAAAAATTCCTCTTGCCCTTAGGATAAAGCCCAAACTCTAGAAAATCTGACCAGACCTTTCTGAGATGGATGCTGTCCTCCTCCACCCTCAAGTCAGGCTCCTCTTCCCTCCTTCATATTTGTCCTAATTTTTTCCCCCAGTTCCCTCAATAAGATGTTCTCTTTCTCTTTGTTCCCAGCTTTACTGAGATATATTGAGATAGGGTTGACATATAGCACTATGTCCTTTTAAGGTAAACAGCGTATGATTTGACTTACATATATCATGAAATGATTACCAAAGTAAACTTAGTTAACATCCATCATCTCATGTAGATACACGAAAAGACAGAGAAAAGGAAAAAAGTCCCCTCGTGATAAGAACTCTCATAATTTATTCTCCTAACAACTTGTCATGCACACCAGTGTTAACTATAGTCGTCATGTTGTGCATTATGTCCCTAGCATTTATTTTACTCATTTATCTTATAACTGGACCTTTGTACCTTTTGAACACCTTCACTCAAATTTCTCTCTGCCTACTCCATGCCTTTCTGATAACCACAAATCCGATCTCTTTCTATGAGTTTTTTTCTTCAGATTCCATGTATAAATGGAATGATATGCTGTTTGTCTTTCTCTTATTTATCTTATTTCTCTTAGTATAATGCCCTCGGGATTCATTCACATTGTCACAAATGGCAGGATTTCCTTCTTTTTTTTATGGCTGAATAATATTTCATTGTAAAATGTGCTCTTTCTTGGACTGTAGCCATTTTACACCTTTTAAAAATTATTCAAAAAACCTTTATTTCTCTTCCACTAAGTGCCAGTTTTATTCAATTGTTCCGCTATGCCTGATGCTGAATCCACCGAAGTGAAAAAG
The DNA here is from genome assembly GCA_004026765.1 of Micronycteris hirsuta. Lineage (NCBI taxonomy): Eukaryota > Metazoa > Chordata > Mammalia > Chiroptera > Phyllostomidae > Micronycteris > Micronycteris hirsuta. Next base: position 18,193 of record PVJI01007182.1, on the reverse strand, counting down.
GCATGGTTCCTACCCCCGTGCTGGTCTAGACCAGGGCTTCAACACACAAACTGGGGCAGACTGGGGCTGAGCTGGCCATACTAAGGAAGGCAAAGAGCTGAGGTTTTGCTCTGTCCTATCATTTCCATTTTGGTAGAAACATGGATGTGAGAAACACTTTGCCTTTAAAAAAATCTTTACTATTAAAAAGGCAACATCACAAACTTGATGATAAATGACATCTGAACTAGGCCTCACTGTTAGGGACACAAGAAGGAGTGGTGGGGTCTGGGGCAAATCAGGCCCTGTTTAAACTCAATTCTAGCCAATGGTTACCAGGTGGGAATTTCAAAAGAAATCAGAAATCTGAAATTTAATGTGAAACCTTCATCGTTGGCCAGTAAGAAACAACAACAAACCCAAAGAGCTCTGTGGGCCAGATGAAATATATCTGCGCGTTTGCTTTTTCTGTTAGTCGTCTTCTATGAGGACTGGGATTGTTCCAACTGCCTGAGTCACACATTACATTCTGTTTACCTAGAAAACTCTTACTCATCTTTTGGGCCCCAGCTTAAAAATTACGTCTGCATAACCTCCCTCAATTCCACTATGTCCACTTTCTCTCTGTAATAGAGGCGCCACAGGGGAGCTTCTTCTGCTATCAGGGCACTTGTTCTACCGCACTGTAATTGCCTCGGTAATTATTTCTCTTGTAGTCAGTGGCAACCTCCATGAGAAAAGCAGCTCTGTTCATGGTGTTGACTTCTGCTCTCGCAGTGCAGTATGCCTGGAACTTAAGGGTGTTTAGAAATTAATAATCAAATGAATGAGTGAGTGCATGAGTGCCATTTGTATTCTCCCACATGCACAGCTCTGAGCCTGCTGCATTCTCTCTACTCCCTTAAGATTTAGGATCCCGCCCCCTCTGCCTTTTCCTCATCTTCATGCTCCAGGCTTCAGTCAGCCATCATTGGGCTCAGCCCTTACCTCGGAGATGTGACGGGGTTTCATCCAGCTTGCTTCTTGCCAGAAAGATCAGAGTATGAATAAAAAGCAGATCCCTCCCTTGTTAGGCAGGTACATGGATGCTCAAACTCTTCCCGTGTGACACCATCCAGCATCCCTCCGTCCACCACCAACTCAGTGGGCATCAGTGTTTAACCATAAATGCTCCTTGATTTATGGTTATCAATGAAATATACCAACCACTTTTGGTAAATAAGAACGAGAGCTTGGGGAGAATTTTTATTACAATAACTAATTTAGCTAAGACCTTGATATTATTCTAAGTAATTCTTCAGAGTAAATCTTGTTTTATTTGTTAGGAAGTCAAGTCCTTTCTTTCCCTAAAAACTTGCCTTGGATTTGTCAGTTTAGGTTTTGAAGCTCTATATAAAACCTAAGAGGTACTTTATACATATATAAGGGGTGGAGATGGGGTTGTGTGTGTCCCAATGCCAGCTTGGTGACAGATCTTGTGCTCGTTCCATCTCATCTCACCTTGGACACTCTCCCCTTTTTGGCCCAAGAGTGCATCCAAGGCAGTAGGCTCTTGTCTCTCAGGAACTGGGCACCGTTGAATCCCTGCTCGCACTCTGCCCCAAGCAGGGGTGATAAGTATCCTTTGGTATGCAAAATACTTTTACAGCTACGTTTTTCTCCTAACAGACGGTGAAACAGGCAGGATGGGTGATATTTTCATGCTTAGCAGATGAAGGCTCAGAGGGGTTGTATGACTTCCACAAAGTTGCATAGTGAGTAAATGGCAGAGGATCCAGACCTTGGAATCCAGCCCAGTCTTGCTCTACTACCTCCTGGCTGCCTCTCCATGATGTGGAAGAGCTAACCAGGAGGTGCCGACAAGGCAGGGACAGGATGTGCCCCCTACTCACAGCGCCTTATACATCATCCTCCGTCCCATGGACAGTCAGCCCTAGACAGAAAAGCTGCCCTAAGTGAGCTTTCTCGAAGAGGATCTCTTGGCCTCTTTTCCTACCATGATTGACAAGACTGCAGAAACCTTGGGCCTGCTTTAGGATAAGTGCTCCACTAATTAGTTAATCTACCCATCAATTTTCAGTTATTGATGCCTAGTCCTGGGCTAGGTTGTGGGAAGAGAGAGTTACATGAGTTGTTCCACATCTGGCTCGAATGCAGAGGAAGGAGGAACAAAGAGGGAAGCTTCCTTTCACTAGGAGGCCGATAGCAAGAAGCAGCGGTGGAGGTGGTCATGCAGTGCTGTGGGGCAACCGAGGTGGTACTGTCACCAAAGTAGGGATCAGGGAAAGTTTTCACGGAGTGAACTGAGATGTCATCAGGCTGGAGGCAGGAAGGACATCCCAGCAGAGGGGTCAGTTTGAAGGAAGTCATGGAAGCCTGAGCATTAGTGGACTGCTACAACCGACCTTGGGCTCTTAGGGGCAAGTGACAGAAAGGTGCCATGGAAATGGGCTGAGGGGAGAAGGTGAGGGACTCTAAAACCTACAGTAGGTCTGGACTTTATGCAGAGACAGGTGAGAATCACTGCGGGGGTGGGGCGGGGGTGATACAGGCAATCATTATAGTAATTAAAATATTTTTCTGCTGCAGCATGGAGGATGAATTAGAGGAAACTAAGACTTCAGGCTGTAACAGTTGGAAGACGAAGGCTGAAACCTGGGTATTGTCAAGAACTGTGGACAAGACCAGGAGTGCATTTGAGAGGTGGTTAGCACAGAGAATTGACACCAGTAGAGATAGATTTGGTGTGTTGATGGGTGAGAGGGGGAAAACTCTAGGCCAATGTCCTGTTCCTGGACAAGGGAAGGATATTGCCGCTTACAAAAAGGAAGGCGTGCAGGATGAATCCAGTGAGGCCAGTAAGTCAGAGGGCGCTGTGGCGGTGTTTAACAGGCAGGAGGGAATAACAGTGCGGTGTTTCAGAGCAGGGTGTGCGCACAGGTGCACCCTTCCAGCCCCGAAGGAAGCCCTTGTTGCCTCTCTACCCCTGTGCAATATCAACTTGAGATCTGAGAGAGGATGTGGATTAGCATCAAGGAGGTGTTCTCAGCGGCCCTGCCTACCTCTGTCTTCATGCTTCAGGACCTTCATCTCCTGAGCTTAAAAGGTCTGCTTAGGCAAGAAGGGGAGAGAAAAGAGAGGAGCAACTTGCGACGCAGCTACAATTAAAATCAAGAATTAAAGACTAATGCTCTTGCCCAGCCTGTCAAGTGAAAAAAAGAGTGAGTTCAAATTAAACCTCAGTTGATCCGGATCTGAAATAGATTTCAACAAACCAGGGCAGATTTTTAAATCAAAACCTGTGCTTCGAGTCGTTTTTGTTAAAGAAATGCCCTTATTTGATGAAACACCAAAACCTCATTAAATTGCAAACACTGGGCAATAAAAGATGGAGAATGAGCAATTCCACTTAAACGCTGCAGCTCTCCACACGTTGCCCCAGAAGGACAATGAGTTGTAAAGGTCAGGATTACACATGGCATGGTAAGTGTTTTTCTCCTTCTAACACTCAACGGGCTTGGAAAATGGCCAATGCAAGGGCGGGCGGGGAGACAGAGAGAGAGAGAGAGAAAGAGACAGAGAGAGAGGGAGGGAAAGAGAGAAGACGCACATAGGAGAGGAAAGAATCAGTCTGTAGAGAGCCTCCTTCAAGAATGAGAAAATAAACTTTTTCCCCCCCTGCAGAAAAAAATAAAAATAAAAACCCCCTGAAGAAAAGCAGACAGCTGCTAACTGGTTGTCTAGCTGTCTATTTGTGGACACTTCCTTTCATCTTGTCATATCTTTTGTGCTGTTTGAAATGTGTGGAGCTTAAGAGTGGAAGAGTGCTCAGTGGAATCCAAACTTCTATTAAAAGAAAGGGAAAAGGAGACAACAAAGTTTTGACCACAAGTGTGTGTTTAAATGTCGGGGCCACATTTGCCCAAGTACCAAGCAGAGGAGCGAGTTATTTTTAGCTAAATGAAGCCAGAAAACACACTTCCTATAAAAAAATACACAAGAAGATAATAGAAAACCAACCTATTTTGTGGGGAGGCTGCAGAGAGATACAAATGGACCTTAAGCAGGGGCAGGAGGAAAGGGGCCTCCTTCCCTGGCTTGGCCAAGGTCCCTTTGTGCTGGTTCATTGGAATGCTAATTTCTGCTCCATTGTCCCCTGAGAAGCCACTCTGCTTTCTCTCACTGGAAGCCCTTTCTGACTCTCTTGTCTTTGGTGGTCTTCACCAGCTGCTCCCATTAGCTTAGAGCCTCAGGAGACTTTATTTCCATGAATGTCATTTTGCCCAGACCTCTTTCTTTTTGATTGGTTCCTCGATTTGATTTTCATTCCTTCTTGCCTTCTTCGTCAGGGGTTAGACCACCAGATTATGGTTTCCTTGTCAAAATTAGAAACCCAAAGTGGACTGTCACAAGGATCCTGGGGTTTGTGCCTTTGACATCCATTTTGGAGGAAACAGAGATTGAAATCTTAGCAGGAGAATCTCTTCAGGGACTCTTTGATTTTCCTTTAAAAGGAACCAAGTCCTGAATTAAAATAAATACCTAGGCTTCAGATGCGGCGGCGGTGAATCAACAGAGGGCCCAAGCCTTTGTTTCTCTGGCTGTCTGTGTGCACCATAATTAGGGGGAAAGAGCTTAGGGAATTATCTGCAGCTCAGCTTTCACAGTCAGTTTTCTTTTCAAACTGATCCTTACCATAATGCTCAGAAAATGTATTTGAAGGACTTCTCTGGGTGCCCATGATATGCTGCAGCAATGACAGATGGTCAGAAGCAGGAAAGATGGGCTTTGCTTGTTCATGTTCTGAAATACCAACAGCTTTTGGTCTGCACACCTCTGCAGTACTTACGACTTTCCCCCGGCATTAGAATGAGTTGTACTTCTCTCTAATTTCATCTACTGCACATGGAGGCAGCTGGTAGAGGGTGACAGTGTGGTATGATGGCAAGTGCCAGGACAGGGGTCAGCCAGATCTGGCTTCTGCCACACCTCCTCAATGGGCCTCAGTTTCCTTATCTGTAGAATGGGGGTAATCTACTCTGTGCTTGTAAGGATTCTATAAGATCACATATGTAAAGTTTCAGGGACCTGCAAGGCATTCAAGAAATATTAACCATGCCTTTGCTGGTGTGGCTCATTTGGTTGGAGTATTGCTCCATACACCGAAAGGTTGGGGATTCAATTCCTCGTCAGGGCACATACCTAGGTTGCATGTTTGATCCAATTGATGTTTCTCTCTCACATTGATGTTTCTCTCTCTCTCCCTTCTTCTCTCTCTAAAACCAATAAACATTAAAATAGAAAAAAATAATCATATTCTCCTCTGTTCTCCCACCCTGGCCCCATGGAATATTGAGGTATGCTTCCAAATTTAATGAACAATTTGTTTCTGTTCCTTAAATGTGCTAGGCTTCTTCGTGTCTCAGTGATTTATTGAACACAGCTGCCCTTCTGACTGGAATGGTCTTCCCCTAGATCCTTCCATGGCTGGCTCCTGTGTTTCACTGAAGCCTTAACTCAGAGGTTAGCTCTTTTGGAAACCTGTCTTGACCCAGCTAAGGAAACCCTCACTGGTCCCTTTCTGATGACTTTCTTTCTTTCTTCCTTTCTTCCTTCCTTTCTTTCTTCCTTTCTTCCTTCCTTCCTTCCTTCCTTCCTTTCTTTCTTTCTTTCTTTCTTTCTTTCTTTCTTTCTTTCTTTCTTTCTTTCTTTCTTTCTTTCTCTCTCCCTCCCTCCCTTTCTTTCTTTCTTCCTTCCTTCCTTCCTTCCTTCCTTCCTTCCTTCCTTCCTTCCTTCCTTCCTTTACTTTCTTTTTTGTAATTATTTATTTAATGGCACATACAGCTATCTGAAACATTCTTATTCTTTCGTTTGGCCTTGATGCGTATTATCTACTTCCCTCTACTAGAACCTGTAAGGACCACAAGGATGCAAACTTCATCTGGTTTCCTAGAATACTACTGGAATAGAAGTTTATTCTTTGGTCTGATGCTGGCTGGGCATATAGGAATGAATGAGACCCAGATCTTGCTTGGCAGGAACTTACAGGCATGTAAGTTCCTATAATGTGCATAGGATTCTTGTGACCATCTATTTTTGGCATCCACAGAGGAGACTAACATATACGCACAAAATTATTTAGTAGTCTATGGTCAGTGTGTAAATAAAAGTGTGTTCTAGGTATAGCTGTGACACAAAAGAAAGATTTGATGATTTTGCTTGGATGTTCTAGGTAAGGATTCCAAGGAGGGAAGATAATTCAGCTGGAATTTGTAGGATAAACAGCTGACCCTGGCTAGGTTGACTCACATGGAAGGCACTCTACTCAGGGGAACAGCCTGAAACTTGGAGCTACAAAGCAGGGTACAGCTTACATTGGGGCATATCTTGTTCAGGCTATTATATTAAACCTGTAAAATGTCATTGCGTTGGCTTCTGCTCTGAACTCCAAACAGTTAGGGTTTCCAATTCTTCATCCTAAAATCTGTGATAGTAGTAATCTCTTCTGACTTAAAATCGTATGGAATATGTCCATAAAGCTCTGTAAAACTGATCAGCAGGGGGAGATTTGCCTAGGAAAGGGGTAAAATTGAGCCAATCACAGTGAGGTAGAAGAGGGGTGGGAGGAGTTCAAGACTTGATGCTGGAAGACTTGGAATGGCACTCTTTTCTGTCACTTCTTGTGTAGTCTGAGATGGATCATTTAATCTCTCTAAACTTGTTTCATCTGTAAGAAAAAAAGGTATAGCTACTAATACCTAGTAAAAATTGGGAATCATAGAAAAAACTTTGAGCTTCCAAGGAATCTTCACCACAATGGAAGTGGTGCCAATGGCTAGGAAAACATCTGGGGGTGCCAGGATTCCACAGGTTTTCAAAGCTGCTCTTCTCATTTGGTTGCTTCTCTCCCCAACCATTTCCAGGTTCAGGTTTATAAGGCATGTTTACTTCCTTTTCCCCCCAATCTTCCCTATATTCATTTGTAACCCAGAGTACTGGTGTTCCCCCCCCCCCCCCCCCC
>PVJI01007182.1:0-11093 GCA_004026765.1 Micronycteris hirsuta | reverse complement strand
GTGTGGGTCTGTCTGTTGTTGTGTGAGCTGGGATTTTGCCCTCCACTGGCTGCACCATTGGTGTGTATCCTCTGAGAGCTTTAAGGAACCTTGGGCATCATCTAATCCAGCTCTCTTGTTTTACAGAAGAAGAAACTGAGGACCTGAGAGAGAAAAGGATTTTTTCAAACTTTGACAATCAGTAAATGAGCCAAAACAAAACAGACAACAAATGAAAGAAAAATCACCTGTGGTACAAACTTTACTATTCTATTCATATTTAAAATCTATGTGAAAACTATCAATATACTAATTTCTCTCAAAAAGGATCACTTTTAAAAACATACACTACAAAAATATTTCTATAAAGTAATTGAGAATGAGAAGAGAAGCCATGGATTGGGAGAAAATATATGAAAAAGACATGTTTGATAAAGGACTGTTATGCAGAAATACACAAAAACTCTTACAACTCAAAAATAAGAAAACAGAAAACCCAACTAAAAAATGGGCAAAAGATCTGAACAGACACTTTACCAAAGAAGATATTCAGATAGCAAATAAGTATATGAAAATTACTCAACATTTTATGTCATTAGGAAATTGTAAGTTACAATAACAATGAGATGTCCCTACATACCTATTAGAATGGCTGAAATCCAACCACTGACAAGATCCAGTGCTGGATAAGATGTGAAGTAACATTGACAGTGGGGATGCAATATGGTGCAGTCTTGTTAGAAGACAGCTGGAGATTTCTTTCAAAACTGATGTACTCTTAGCTTAAAATCCAACAATTGCAGTCCTTGGTATTTACCCAAAGGAGGTGAGACATTATGTCCAACAAAACCCTACACACAAATGTTTATAGTAGCTTTACTCAGAATTGCCGAAACTTGGAAGCAACCAACATGTCCTAGATAGATATTCAGAGTGGGTGAATGAATACAGAAACTGTGTACATGTAGACAATGGAATAGTACTCTGTCCTAAATAATAATGAGTTATCAGGCCATTAAAAGGCTTTAAATGCATATACTAAGTAAAAGAAGCCAATCTGAAAGGCTATACACTGTCTGGCGCCAACTATATGATGTTCTGGGAAAGGCAAAACTATAGAGACAGTAAAACGTATCAGGGGATGCTAGGAGTTGGGGGTTGGTAGGATGAATAGGTGGGACACTTTGATAAATATCTTTATGGCAGTGAAACTATTCTGTATGAAACTAAAATGGTGGGTGCATGACATTATACATTTGTCCAAACCCATAGAACATACAATATTGAGAGTGAATACTATTGTAAACCGATTTTGGGTAATACTTACCTGTTAATATGGATTCTTAGATTATAATGAATATACCATTTTGGTGAGTGGTGTAGATGATGGAGAAGACTATGCATGTGTGGGAGGAAAGAAATACATGTGGATTCTCTACTTCCTGCTCAGTTTTGTTGTGAACCTAGAATGGGTCTACAACATGAAGTCTATACATAAAAAGTAGCTGAGGAAATGATGGCAAAAGAAAAATAATGAGAGGGAAATGAGTTTGAAACCTGGCTGAGGTTAATGAACAGAATGTAGGTCTTAAACTTTTGCACATTTACGAGAGGTGGAGCACATATTTAAGTTCTGAGCGGCTAATCCAAAAAGAGGAATCATAGTTCATATCCATAAGTGAGAAACATTTTAGCACAGTTAATCCTGGGACTAAGACCAGAGAAGAATTTCTCTTGTGTTTCTTTGTACAGGAACAGGGTGAAGTAGTGAATAATATCCCCAACAACAGGATTCATGGGTCAGAGGCCTTGGCCTCCTCATGCAGTTTCCCCAAAGGGTGCCTAGTCTCAGTGACCACTTGGGGTGATGTGGCCTGGCAGTGTGGATTGACTTGAATAAGAGGTTGGCAGGTCTCCTGAAAGATGTGGTCACTGTAAGTGCTGGGGTGCCTGTCAGGGAAGAACAGGATGTCCTCAAGTTCTCAGACAGTTGACTGGACTGAGGATTGCATTGAAGATTGGCATTGACCTGCCATTCCTGAAACGCTAGGATGGCAGAGTGTTGGTTATGGGTTTGTGATTGTGTTGACCTCCTTTCCTCTAAGGAACTTGTTTTAGTTTCTGAAAGAACATTGAACAAAATTGAAAGAATGAGGAAATTTTTTAAAATCAACTTTAGGGAGGTGTAATTTGCATACAATGAAATGTATGCATGCTGCAGTGTAGGTGACTGACCCAGGTAACTACCACTTCAGTGACAATACGACACATTTCCCTCAGACAGTTCTCTTTATGTCTCTCTGCTTTCAGTCAATCTCTTCCTCCTGCCTCCCTGCCCTGCTCCCCAGGCCAGTCAAATGCTGATTTGATTTATATTATTAGGATTGGTTTTCTCTGTCTAGTAGCTTATATAAATGGAATCATGTATAAGAAGTGTTCTTTTTTGTGTCTCATTCCTTTCCCTTCGTGTAATGACTGCAGGGTTCACCAATATCATTGTTTATCAGTAGCGCATTCCTTTTTATTGCTGACTACGATTTTATTTCACAAATATACCACCGTTTATTTATCTGTTCACAGGTTGATGAACATTTCTGTTGTTTCCAGTGCTGGGATGTTATGAATAAAGCTTCTATGAAATTCATATACAAGTGTTTGTGTGGATGAGTGCTGTCATTTCTATTACTATTGTCACTAGTGGGTGGTGTCATGTGTTAAAGATACTTACTGCTCATGTGCAGTATCTCTTCCTGCCTCCTTCTCGCTTCTTTTTACCTTTTTTGAGCTCAACTAAAAGGGCTGCACTTGTGTTCTTATTCCCACGTGGTAACACACACTCAGGTAGTGCCTCTCCTTTATGGAGATACTTACTATTCTCTGTTCCACCTGTGATGGACTTTTTCATTGAAGCTCCAGAGTGTTCTCTGGAGGCATGCCTGAGCATGCAAATCCTCAATTTTGGCTTTAGGGCAAACCTTGTTCTAAAACAGCTTTTCCCAGGGAGAACAACAGTGGGGGTTTGTAGAGCTTGCACTGTTTAATAAACCCACCCTCCTGAATTTTCTGTTATGAAATCCAGTTACTTGCCTTCATTATAATTATCACAGTTGGTAATTATATACAGTTTATTTGTGGTTTATTGATTAATGCTTGTGTCTTCCACTAGATTGTTATTTTATTAACTGCTGTGTACCTAGCACTTGGCATGGAGCTTGAATTGAGTAGGCACTCAAAAATATTTGTTGAATGAATACAGGGGTTCTAACCATCACCCTGATTGGACTTTGATAAATGTGCCCATGTTCCAATCTCTATTATTGCACATTTCAGGCTAGGGTGGCTAAAGGTCTGTCACTACATGTAGGTGTCACTTCCCTGGCCCTACAAGAAGGTTTGCCTGAGTTGTTAAGGGCATTCAGATCTTATGTTCACTTTATGTACAGGGCTGACATCTTCAGTGCACCCCTGGCTGATGTGATGTAGCTTAGTCCTTGTGTTGTTGGGGACTTGAGACCCAGAGGGGTTTTTCTAAGACATCGAGACCTTCATTTCAGGCACCAGTGGGATTTGGGATTTAGAGTGATGAGACTTGAGCTTGAATCTCAACTCTACTACCAAGTCACTGTGTGACTTTGATTAAGCAACTTAACCTCCTTGAACCTCAGTTTCTAGTCTGATGGGCTCTTTGATATTGATTGCAGCTCTTACATCACTTCAAACCACCTCCAGTTCTTGTGCTATGAGTCTGAGCTTGCTTATGCTATGGGTACTTTCAACTGAACACATCTGGGTTTTACATTCTTCTCTTAGAGTGTGGGGTTCAGAGCTGAGAGCAGGTGCCACTCAAGGTTTGGCCTGACTACTGCAGAGATGGGCAAGGCTGTTTGTCCCTTGTTCTGGGTACATGTGTACCTTCACAATTGAGGGTCAAGGCAACCTTCATGGTGGACACAGTGTTCTGCTGATTCAGGTCTAGCTCTTCATCAACTAATACCCCTACCTCCTCTCTTCATGTGGGCCACTACTATTACTGTTATTATCTAAAATTTTTAAATTCAGTTGTCCCCTTGTCATCTTGGTCAGTCTAGAGATAGAGTCAAACCTTATTGGTTGTTTTTCAGTTGGTCCTCAGTTTATCCTACTGGCTATAGGTGAAAGCAGAAGCCCACATTATTGCCCTGATTTCCATAAAAAATAAGACCAAAGTATTAAATTGTATTATTCTCCCCCTCCCCCGACACACACTTTTATAAAAATTTTTTTTTGCCCTTTTATCTCCATGGGAGATCCCTCAGGGCAGGATCACTTAACAACATTCTTGAGTTCTTACCACGTGCCAAGTGCTGCCTCACGTTCTCTAGGGAAGATAGAGAGGTGGAACAACACACTGCGGTAGAATAAGTTCATTGATAGAGGGAAGTGCAGGGGCTCCAACCACAGAGGAGGGATTTCAAACCATGGAGGCCTGAGCAGCAAGCCAGCAGTTCAGTGTGCAGGCTGGAGAGGTATTAACGGTTGATCCCTGAGGGATTCACGTCTAGTTCTCCAAATCCTTTGCATTTTGAGGCCCGTGCTTCCCAGTCGTCCCATGCCACAAGCCAGCACCACATAAAAGAGGAATTGTACACCCTGATAATTCATCCATTTATTCATTCAGGGGATACTGGAGGACCTTCCAGGTGCAGGGTTATATAAGGGAACAAAAGAAACAAAAGAAACAAAATCTCTATCCTCATGGAGATGGTATGTGTAGTCTTTCCCCTGAACTGCTTGCTTTAGGCCATTTTGCGCCTTGCCTCCTGACCTATTCCCAATATCCTGGGTTTCTGACATCTTGGTTATTTGCCTACTTATTGTTTCAGTTTATCCTTATAGCAGAGACTTAACAAAGCTTCTGTGGCGTTTCCTCATTGATATGACTTATACTATTTCTCTGGCTGTATATATGAGCTCTGAAAAAAAAAATCTCAGCTTGGTCAGAGCCCTGAGACCTGTTACCCTCACACACATGCCTCTGGGTGCCAGTGGGGGGCACAAAGCACTGGGTGTGTTTTAGCTACAGAAGGCAGAACTAGGAAGCTGAGAAGCTGAGGAGTTCAAATCAAGGGTGCTTCTTGATATCAGAGTGTGTTGTGTGCGGTTCCCAGGGATGGGAGCAAACAGAACAAGTTGAACCTTACTGGGAAAGGGCCCTGGCAAGAACCTTTGCCCTGTCTAAACCTGGTCAGATGGGCTGAGACTTTGGGCAGGGATCTAGGAGGGAAATGAAGCCAGAAGCCCCTCATATAGCCTGTGATGAGTGATGAGGTGATGGAAGAGAAAATAGTAATAGTAAAAAAATAATAATAACAGCAACTGATGTAGTTTTTACAATGGGCTAACACTGTTCTAAAAACTTAGCATACATTTGCTAATTTAATCCAGGGCTAATTTGGTCTGGGGCTTTTCTGGGGGTTCCATAAGGATGCCATTCAGAGGAAGTTAAGATTGCTCGATGGTACCACTGAGGACAGATATCTCTGCATCGAGAGCTAAGGGCTCTCAGTGTTCCTCCCGTTTCTCCTGAAAACATACCTATGCTTATCACACTGGACTGCTATGGTGCTGGGTGAGGATATGGGAAGAATGTCGTTATGGTGTAGTATAGCGGGCAGCAGGTATCGCTTCTGTAAACCTTTGTTCCAGCTGCTCCTTGCAACCTGGCAGGAGGCTGGCATGGCCAGCTGCTATCATGCCAAAAAGGATAATGAAGCCAATCAGAATTCTTAACAGTCCATGAGCCAGACTAGTCTTTGCTCTTCTCTTTGTTGTCCTGGAACCCCGGGGAAGCCATTGCAGTCACAGGCAGAGCTGGTAGTGGAGACGCTAGGAAAGGCATAATGTGAGTGGATGTGGCTTCTTTTACTCATGTGCAAGGGGTCCTACATTTACATCCTGCAGCATCTTAACCTCCTGGAGAACAAGGGCCAAGGCTTGTGGTTCTTGATATCTTCCACGGTATCTTGACTGCGGAAAATATTTGTTAACTTGAGTTGAAGAGCTGGCTGCTTCTCCACATGGGAATGGCTGAGATGAGCTGAGGGATTCTATGAATTTCTCTGAGACTGCATTCAAGTGGGTGAGTGAAATGAAACCTGATACTTGGCACATAGTAGGGAGTCATTAACTACTTGCTGAATAAAAGCCCTTTCCCTGACTGGATGTTGAATGATAAAATCAGGGTGAAAGGGAACTCTGAGAGTTATCATGTTGAAGCAATATTACTTTTAGCCTTTTTTAGACAATGAGAAGAGTCCTAAAGCCTTCTAGCAAGCCGTTCACACAGTCTGAGAAACTGGGCTCCCGGCCTATAAGCACGTGGGCAGGATTCTTCTCGTGAGCAGGGATCCTCGTAAGCAGGGATGCTTGAGGACCTTCCCAAGAATATCTGGACCAGCGCATCAGCAGAGTTCCTACTGCAGAGAAAGGTAGATACACAGAGATACTGGCCATAGAGCCTTAATTGTCTCCCATGATTCCTCATTGAACTGTGGCTTCCTGACCTGAGGATACACTAAAATCCACAATCAGCTGTTCATTCACCGGTCTACCATTATGGTCTTTACTGATCTAAGAACTCCTTTTTCCTTAACGGACATTAGCCTCGATGTTTTGTACTTTCTGGAAAACTGCCTTGCTATGTTCAAGAGGTTTGGGCATGTACTTGGACATGCCTACCTTTGGATCTGGTGCAATGTGACTTTGAGCAGATTATCCTTTGTGAGCCTTAGTTTTATTATCTCTAAAAGTGGAATCTTTAGCATCTTCCTGAATTGCTGGGAAGGAAAAAGAGATGATATGCAGTATTGGACACCTAGTAGGCATTCAATGAATATTTGTAATAATAAATATTCAGTCAATATTTCTTTCCTTGTTGCTGCCTTAATTTCAACTTGCCACTCTGGCTTTCTGCAACTGTCATTTTTGAGGCAGCACTGAGCATAATGAGCCTGTGTAAAGCCCAGTAGCCTGTCTTTGGCTCCAGATTGCTTTTGCCTTTTTCCCTATAAAAGAAGCATCACCTCCTGGTTCCTTGTTGATTTTCAGAGGCACGACTGTTTGACAAACCATTTCAGGTGCTGTCTGCAGGCTGCCTAACGAGTCCTCATCTTTCACATCCCTGACTGTTCAGCTGATTTAGGGAGAAGTGCCCCCCGCTGATGTGTAAGAAACAGATGCCTCATAATTGTTCCACATTTTTCCTCCTTCCCTTTTCTTCCGTCTCTGCTTCTGTATAAGTTTTCCCTGGGGATCAGATGGTTTCCCTTACCACTGCTCTACTGGGAATATATTCTAATAATGCATTTATTGCTAATTAAGGTATTATGTTAATTAATATTTATGAGTATTTTTTCTCAATTTCGTTTTTGTTGCTGTCTCATCTAGGGTTTATTGTTTAATGGCCTGTTTTTTCAGTTCTAGATTACTTTTAAAGTTGAAAATGCCTGGACTATCACCTCGATTTCCCCTTGGTTTGGTGGCCCTTCCCTCTTCTCCATTCCTTCTTAAGGTGGTAAATAGAAGTACGTGTGTGCTGGCAGTTAAACTGGTGCCTAAGTGTTTACGTAAACCTCTCTAGCCGTGTGAGTCAAAGCAGGGGCACTTGAATAACACTTCGACACTTTGTCATCTATCTAGTTTCCTCCGTAGACTTGTACGGCCTGAGTCTTGGAAGAGCAACGTACACATTTGAGTCGTGGGCTCCCAGAGCTGCGTGGGACCTGAAAGGAGTTCTGGTCCCAATCCTTCTCTGATGCTTTGCCTGACTTCCTTTTGCAGCACAGAGATCCTGGAACCTGTCACCTGCTCGCGTGCTCTGGACAGGCTAGAAAAACAGTGTGGTGCTGAATTCAGGCAAGTAATTTCATGATCAAGAAGAAGTCTGCAGTTGTGCTAATTTCTTGTTGGTGTTGTTATTGTTAAATTAGAATGTGTTGACTATTACAAGCCTGTGGGAATTGGTGGTCCCTTGGTGATTTCTGAATGAAGCTTTAATATTCTGTTACAGATGCGTGGCTCGCTTATGGTAACAGTCTTCCCCAGAACTGCACGAGGAGCTTGGTCATAGTGATTCAATTAACCCTGTGTTATAACTAGGATGGAAAAAGTCCAATGCCTCTGCCCAAATCCAGAAACTTGATGTTCGAGCTGCGTAGCTGTGGTGGTGATTTTAGGTATAATTACTTAAACCTAGGATTCCCATCTTCTTTGGAGATGCATGTCTGTCCTGACCTATTCCACAAAGGATTTGCGGTTGCTCAAATATTTTACTTCATTACACAGCAACCTTTCTCCTCAAAGAGCTGAGTGAAATACATTTATTTTTCAAATTAACATAAATTAAACTAAATTGTGTTTTGAACATTTTTCAGAAATTAGAGGGGGAATGCAGTAGGCAAAGCTCTGGAATTGGAATCAGGTGGCCTGGGCTCCTCTCTCAGTTTCACTGATTGACAGCTATATAACTTTGGGCAAGTCATCCTGATTTTGCACTTGTAAAATAGGGGAAATTGTATAGATATAATAGTAACCACCTCCATTGATTAATTATTAATATATGCCGTGGATGTATTACAGCTCTAAATCCATCTATGTCCCTGTTATGGTGTCCCTGGTTTAAAAGTGAGAAAAATGGAGGCTGCATGAGGTGGTATGATTTATCCAAACAAGTCCAAAGAAGCATGTAAGTGGTTAAAAAAAAAAAAAAGCACGTTTGGCTCTTTCTGTGATGCCAGGGTTTTTCCAGGTAGAAGGAGGACCTAGGTGAATGAAACTCTACTCATCATATGTTTTCATGCTCATGTGTGGGGATTCCAGTCAATGAGTGCCCAGGGGCAGTCGTTCCATTGAAGCTGCAGGGCCCCTGACTCGGTTAGGTTCACATTTTGTAAACTTTTTCTAGCTACATAACTTTTTTCTTGCTGTGCAGTTGAAGAAATAAAGGTTTGTGATAGGATAACCTAGGTTTGAGTCCAGCTCTGTTTGCATTACTTGTCTAAATTAGGTGGCTTAAACACAGCATATATTTATTATCTCAGTTTCAGAAGGTCAGAGAGTAGGCTGAGTTGGGTCCTCTGCTCAGTCTCAGAGGCTGCAATTGAAGTACCTGCTAAGCTGTGTTCTCAATTGGAGGCTTAACTGGAGAAGGTTACACTTCCAACCTCATTCAGATCATTGGCAGAAATCATTTCTTTGTGGCTTACAGAAGCTGGAGATCTTGGCTTCTCGCTAGCTATTGTCTGGAGATCCCCTGAAGGTTCTAGAGGTCACTTGCAGTTCCCTGCCAAACGACGCTTCCCATAGACAGTTGACAACATAGAAGCTTACTTCTTCAAGGCCATCAGGAGAGCCTGAGTGAGTGGCCAGCAAGGTGGAATCTTGTATAACGCAATGTAATCACAAGATTAACATGCCATCTTCTTTGAGGTATTCTGTGGGTTAGAAGCAAGACATAGTTTGTGCCCATGTTCAGGGAACTCCCAGAGCAGGTTAGGAGTTTTCTATAGGAGATGTGCAGATTTCTGTCTTTTACTAAAGGATAGTCATTTAGCTGGGAAGCTTCAAAAGACTACAGAGACAGAGGAAGGTGACACCTGCCTGGGTGATCACACTAGCCAAACCTGTTCGGGCTGCCATTGTGGAGCCAAATCTTGTTACACTGGGAAGTCACTGACTCTTTTTGAATTTTCTTGGTTGTTAAATTGGAATCTTAATTACTTACCTTATAGAACTGTGGTAGGACGATGGATGTTAAAAAGTTATTGCAAACAGTAACATAATGCACTTACTAGTCACCTTCCTCCCTGGATTCTGGATCCCCACCCACATCAGCTACTCAGAGATGACATAGTGCCAGCTTCTTTTCTAGGAATTCATCTGCCTCTGCCCCACAGAAATAAAAATGCAAACAGTTTTTGGCATGATGAAAAATAATGCAACGATTTGCACATTTTTGGATGCTTAAAAATCAACAGGGGCCATTGTAAAGAGTCTTCCAAGCATCTTTTAAAAGGACTGACATGTCATCATTTTGCTAGGAGTTTTCATCTTTTTTTTTTTTTTTTTCATTCCACCTTGTAATTTTCCTTCTGGACCAGTTAGAAAAAAAAAAAGTTTAAAAAGCAGCAGTAAAAGAAAGCCTTAAGAAAACACTCCCATAACCCATAGTTAGCTAGAGGTTTCTGAAATGGTCACTTCCTGCCTAATTCTGGCCTTGCATCCTTATTCAGGTGCTGGGCTAGGAATCCTTGGTTAAGAAAACAGAAATATAATGATATCTTCTGTAAACATATGCTTCCTTCTAAAGGAATTCTTATGATTACCAGAATATTTATGATTTTCTCCTCAAGGATTGACTGAATTGGATGGTTTAGTTTTTGATGGCTCCAAATCTCAACATGTTTGCTCTGACGAATGGTGGATGGACTTGCCTTTAGCAGTAACTCTCTATGCTTGTGAAATAAGATGGTTTAGCTCAATTTTAACTATTACAGTTTTTAATATTCCTTCTGGGGTTCTCGTGAGCAATGCTTAGCAACTTTTAAAACAATTTTTATTGTATTTTTGTGTATAATGATAGCAAACTTTTGCTATTTTTGGTTCACTTTTGCATGCAAATTACCCATTTTTGAGGAGGACATTGATAGCTGCACTTGGCTTCTTCAATCCTTCTATAATCCATAGATTTACTGGTCTGATTTCTTTATGCATGGATGCCCATTAATACCAAGTCTAGTTATCTAATTGCTGGGTTTGATTTCTTCAGGAGAATCTTAATGCAGTCACTAAATCAGGAGAATTCCCCAATACACACAAGAGTATTTTAAATGAACCTCTTAAAAAGAATTTGCATTTTGAAAACTATTCTCTTAGAAAACTTTTTCCGAGATCCAATTGTATGGCAGGCATTCTGTTTGATGATGGAGTACAAGAAGAAATGTAGTCACAGTTACATTGGTTGTAAGTTCCTGTTTTACTCATCCTTGAACACACCAAACACAAGCACTTAAAACATACTGATAATCATGGAAGAACTAGGTAATGTTGTTATATTAGAATTACTGATAAAATGGCCT
>PVJI01007181.1:0-79554 GCA_004026765.1 Micronycteris hirsuta | reverse complement strand
GATTCCCAGTCAGGGCACATGCCTGGGTTGCAGGCCAGGTTCCCAGTGAGGGCCATGTGAGAGGCAACCACACATTGATGTTTCTCTCCCTCTCTTTCTCCTTCCCTTCCCTTCTCCAAAAAGTAAATAAATAAAATCTAAAAAAAAAAAAAAGAAATATAAGAAAATGTCTTCTTTTTTTTTTCAGAGATGCATTACTAAACTACTTTGGGGTAAAATATCATGATATCTATAATTTTATATCACTACACTTCAGTTAAAAATATGTAGATCAGGGATTAAGAAGTACAAATTGGCAGTTACAGAACAGTCACGGGGAATGCAGAATAAGCACAGGGAATGTAGTCAGCAGCTATAATAGCCACGTATGGTGCCAGGTGGGTCCCATCATGAGGTATATAAATGTCTAACCAAGTGTGCCGTAACCTGAAACTAATATGATATTGAATGTCAACTGTAACTGAAAAAACTTTACATGAAAGTAGAAAAATATATATTCAAATATGGCCAAATATTAATAATTGTTCATTCTAAGTGGATATATAGAGATTTATACACTACTCTCTTGGCTTTCCTGTATGGTTCATTTTCTTCACAATAAAAAAGGTTTGAAAACGTCCCCATTTCTCTCCGATCTTCTTGCAGCTCACTGAATGGCTTCCCTGCCTGTCTAGTTGCTGAAAACAAAACCCTCAGTGTCATCCTGGGAGACTCCTACTCCCTCACGACCCGGCTATGCTTCCTAACCTTCTACACACCCATTTACCCCCAGGCTTACCAGGCATCTACTACGTGCCAGGCATTAACACCTGCCTTGGGCCAAGCACGGCCTGGACGCCTGGAGAAAGCACGAAGGCTCAGGACCAGAAGCCCGTGGTCACTGGCCCCATCAGCCTGTTGGCGATCTGCCTTCTCTCCCCATCCCCACCCTGCCCCGCCCCTGCGACCCCCACCTCCTACCCCTCTCTCTGCCTGCTGCGGCCATGCTGGCCTTCCGGGAATATGGCAGGTATGCTCCGCCTGGGCAGAGCTTTGCCTTAGCCGTTCCCTCTTTTCCACGCCTTTCCCAGGTCTCTGCCTGGCTCACCCTCTTATCTTCAATCACCAACGTCACCTCTGTGAGGCCTCAGCACCTCTCACCCCCTGCCCTGCTTTCCTTCCCCCTAAGAAGCACTTTCTAGCAGGCTATGTACTTGGCTTACTCACTGTGTTTATCCTTATCCCCCAACTAGACAGCGAGCTTCCCAAGGCCAGGGACTCTGCTGTTGTTTCCAATGCAGCACCCCAGGCCGAGACTGCCTGGGATATAGCAAATGCTCAACAGTTATTTGGTGAACAAACCCTTACAACATGCTGTACGGCAGGTCCTGCTCTTCCTCGTTATGTAGACACACCTGCCAAGGTTCGGAGAGGAGAGGCGCCGCGTCCAGACCCAACAAGTGGGCACGCGGCAGAGGTTCACAGCCGTCCTCACACAGAGACCTACCCCTCCCCCAGAGAGTCAGACAGGCAGGCCCAGGTTCGAATTCTGCCTCTGTCATTCCTAACCCAGTCTTTACCTCCCGGGGTAAGTGTTTTCCCTCTCGGATTCTCAGATTCTCAGACTCTCATCCGCCTTGTCCCCACCTACACAGGAGGACTGAACAAACGCGGTAATGCAAGGGGAGCCCGAGCCCACCTTCGCCTCCCCCTGGGGCCCGCGCGCACCTTGACCTGGGCGTAGAAGCTGCCCAGGCTGCAGCAGACGCGGCACTCGAGCATGGCATCGTCGTTGTTGTGGGCGTAGCGCAGGGCCTTCTCGAAGCTCTCCAGGGCCTTCTGGAAGAGGCTGAGGCCCAGGAACGCATTGCCCATGCTCAGGCTGACCTGGCCTCCGAGCTGGGCGCCCGCCCTGGTGCCCGGCAGGCCGAGGCAGGTCTTGCAGTAGGAGATGGTCTTGTGAAACTCACATAGCTTCTCGTTGCTGCGCGCCAGGTTCAGGTAGCTCTCCAGGAGGAAGTTGGCATCCTCCAGCTCCCGAGCGGTGTCGATCTGCACCACGGCAAACTGCCCACGGCGGGGTGGGCATGCGGCCGTCAGCTGGAGCCTCCTCCCCGCCGAACCTCAGACCCCAACCTTCCACATCCAGCCTCAGGCGCATTCTCCGCTCCCCGCTGTAGACTGGAAGCTTCAGCCCTGGAGCCTCTACCTCCCAAGCTCAGACCCAGAGCTTTCCCTTTTCCTACCCCAGCCTAGTTCTTCAGTCTCCACCACCCACCCACCGCAGCCTCAAACCTGGAGCCAGTGCCTCCCAGACTCAGACCCAGAGCCCCAAACAGGAAGTCTGGAACCCTGACTCCTGGCCTCAAGACCCCTTGAACCCACAAGCCCAAATTCCATGCCAAGACTCAGCGTCTAAGACCCAGGGAGTCAGATGTGGGTTCAGAGCCTCAGTCTCCGGCTGCGAGCTTGTGGGAGTAGGGGAGCCTGAGGACGCGGGAGGGAGGCCCAGGAGCCCGGGAGAAACCCAGCTCTGCCCCACCCTCCCACGCCAGCCGCGGGGCACTCCCACCTTCAGCATCTCCTTGTAGCGGCCCATCTCCGAGTGGGCCGTGACCAGGCAGCCGAGCACGCGGAAGCGCCCCACGGGGTCCGAGCTCTTCTCCAGCACCTTCGTCCACACCTGCAGCGCCTTCTCGGTCTGGTTAGACTGGTACAGCTGGAGCCCCTTCTCAATCTGCTGCTTCGTCTGGTCCTGTCCCATCCTCCCAGAGCCCCACGCGCCACGCGGACAGACCCTGGTGGCTCGCTGCCTCTAGACTCTCATGGCGGGGAACCCACAGTGTCAGCTGTCCACTGAGCCCCGGGAAGGAAAGCAGCACCAGGCAGGAGTTGAGCAAGGCCTGATGGAGAACCGTGCCACCCTGGGAACAAAGCTGGTCCGGCCCCTGTCTGCAGCTGTCCCTGCCAGTTGGGGCCACGTGGCCACTGAGGAATGTCAGCCGCAAGGTCACGAGGGCTTCTGCCGCACCCCACCCCGAGCCAGGAGGTGGCTTCCCAGGGATGCTGGCACCCTGCCCCCGAGCAGCCCCTTGGATGTCTCTTTGGCATTGCTGACACTGGCCCTGACCCCCCTGGCAGGGCAGGCTGCCCCGTGGTCTTGCCAAGGAGCTGCCTCCAGGGCTTGGCTGAGAGCTGGGGGAAGCAGGGCTGAGCCTGGGCACCCAGGCGGCGGGAGGCAGGGGCAGTGCCCAGCCGAGCCCGACTCTCCCCCATCACTGCCGGCCCGCCAGACCCACCCGCCCCCAGGCTTTGTCCCTGTGGTTTCCCAGGCACCAGGGCCACTTACCCACATGCCCTTGCCCACACCATCCCAGCACCCTAACTCATGGTGTGACCCACGCCAAGTCGCTGACCTCGCTGGGCCTCAGTTTCCTCATCTGTAAAATTAGGACAACAACAGGCTGATAAGCCCCAACCGGTAGGGTGGTTAGGAGGCTGCGCAGTCGTGGGAACAGCGTGGGCCCTGGAGCCAGGCTGCCAGGGCTCGGATTCTGACTCTGCCGTGTATTGGCGTGTGGGCCGCATGGCTTTGGGCGAGAGAGAAATGGTACTCACCTACTGGTATGTTAGGAGAGCTCAGGGACATGCTGGTTCACAAGGACTTAGAGCAGTGCCTGGCACACAGGAGACACCCCAAATGTTGATAAGCAAGAGGCCATCCTGAGCTGTGTCTGCTCCATGGCTGACTGCCCACCAGGGCAGGGAGTCAGCCCTCGGAGTTTTAAAAAGTGTCCTGCCCTGGCCGGTGTGGCTCAGTTGGTTGGAGCATCATCTGTAAATTGAAAGGTCGTGGGTTCAATCCCGGGTCAGGGCACATGCCTGGGTTGTGGGTTCTGTCCCAGTCGGGGCACACACCAGAGGCAGCCGATCCATGTTGCTCTCTCGCATAGATGTTTCTCTCCCCCTCTCTCTCCTTTCCTCCCTTCCCCTCTCTCTAAAATCAATAAACCAATAAGCATGTCCTCAAGCGAGGATTAATAAATAAATAAATAAATAAATTGTCCCAATCCCGATCCCAATTTGAAAGGTCTGTAATAGTGAGCTTTCGGGCCGGACGTTGTGGAGAAGGGCAAAGTCTTACACAAGAGCAGACACTTGAAGTATTGGGGCTGCTGGGGGTTGGGACCCCTGCCAACCTGCCAGCTGGTTGCACCCCATTTTCTCCTCCCTCTGCAAACCAGGCACCTTCTTGCACCAAGGCAAAGTTCACCCCTTCAGAGTAGGACAGTGGTTTTTAGCATTGATCATCACTAATTCGAGAACATTTTCATGACCCCAAAAAGCAGCTCCGTATTCATTAGCAGTCACTCCCCATGCGTCCTGTGTGATGGGCTGAACTGTGCCCCCTTAACCCCCTTCTTATGTTGAAGTCTTAGCCCCCAGTACTTCAGAACCTGACTGATTCAGAAACACCGTCTTTAAAGAGGCCAAGTGAGGCCACTAGAGTGGGCCCTAATCCAGTGTGACCAGTGTCGTGAGACGAGATTAGGACACAGACGCAGAGGGAAGACCACGTGCAGACACAGGGAAAGACGGCCATCTACTGGCCCAGGGGAGGCCTCAGAGGGAAACCAACCCTTTCAACCCTTTGCTCTCTGACCTCTGGCCTCCAGAGCCGAGAGAAAACACACTTGCATTGTCCAAGCCCCTGGTCTGTGGGGCTTTGTCACGGCAGCCTGGGTGGATTAATGCCCCACGACCACACTCTGCTCCCTGTGGATTTGTCTGTTCTGGACATTGCATATAAACGGGGTCACGGTAAGCCCAGGGATGCACGCTCCAGGGTCATGGCTCACAGAGGTAGAGAGGATGTAGGCGTAGGCCCATGACAAGGCCACTGGGACCCTCCAGGGGGAAGAGCACTTGAATCTGGACCACAGGAAGGTGGGAAGTGGGGAAGAGGGAGTCTCTGCCCAGGAGAGTTGCCCGGGATCTTCCTCTCATCTGGAAGGTGGGTCCTGGGTTGAAGCGAACCGCCAGAGGAGAAGGAAGCTGGCCCACAGGGAGAGGGCTGAAGAGCCAGCAGGTTCTCTCTGGCTCGGTAACCCAGATCCGAGTTCACCATGCGTCTCTGGCAGGAAGAAAAGGAGGTGGGCGACCGACAGCAGTGCCCCAAAGGAGTCAGGGAACCCAGCCTTCGGGGCACTTGGGAAAGCTAACGATTTCAAAACTTGAACACCTGACAGGAGAAAGGCTCCCGCTGCCCCAGAGCCGCCAGCTTTTGGCTGACTGTTGTGCACACTTAGGTCAAGGTCATGCCCCTTTAGGGCAAGCGCTGTGGTTTCCCTTTGTGCCGCCAGCGCCTGCACAGCTCCTGGCAAAGTGAAAGAAGAGAAGAGTGGCAACGTTTCCTGAGCTAGTAAGCGCTGCCTCCCGTTTACACGTAAGGAAACCGAGGCACAAGCGGAAAGGTGAACCGCCCGGGACCACACTGCTACCTAGAGATGGAGCAGGGGCGGGACCGCACGGAGTGTGACTCCTGGGGTCCCACTCCTAACCATGATGCTGACCCAGAACGGAGGAGAGGGAGTGAGAGATGTGAAGGGGAAGTCACACTGGCCTTTACCCGACACACACTCATGGGCCGCAGTCACATACACACAGGTGGCTCAGGAGACAGGGGACAGAGTCAGGGCTTGCTCACCAACGCCCAGCAATGAAGGTGAACACAAGGGACAGGAAGGGTCAGGAAGATGAGCCACAAAATAAAATGTTTTTTTCTGGGCCACCTAGCCTCCCAGAGCGGTGGGCCAGCAGGGCCTGCAGCTGACCGCTACCATGCTACCCACCTGCCATGCTAGGTACCAGCTACCATGCCTCGAATTCTGGGTCCCTGTTTTATAATCACAAGTAGCAAATGAAGTTTGGGCCAGAGCAGGGGCCACAATCCGCATGTGAGGGCAGAAGACTTCTGAGTTGGTTGGCTACATCTATCTGGGAGCCAGGCTTGTGATTCTCTGTCCACCAGTCAAGTGGTCAGCGACCAAGAATGTCTCTCTTTCACCCATAGCCCCCGCTGTTCCCTATTCTCGCCTCAACACGGAAGCCAAGTGTCACCTGTCATCTTAGATTGGCCTTTCACCTGCTGATGTCACCTACCTGGCACCTGCAGACACCTGTGTTTGCAGCCTCTGCTCCCAAAGCATGACAGACAGGTGTGACTGGAGGGGACAGTCCTAGGTCCCCTCTTCTATGATTAGCGGGATCCTCGGGAAGCCTGTCCCTCTCAACAAATTTGTTTTCCTAGTTGTAAATGGGGTATTACCTCTCTGGTAGGTTTCTGTGAAAACCAAATGAGATAAGAACTTGCTTTGAAAACAAGATACCAGCCCTGGCTGGTGTGACTCAGTGGATTGAGCACTGGCCTGTGAAACAAAATGTCACTGGTTCAATTCCCAGTCAGGGCACATGCCTGGGTTGTGGGCCATGTCCCCAGCAGGGGGCGCATGAGAGGCAACCACACACTGATGTTTCTCTCCCTCTTTCTCCCTCCCTTCCCCTCTCTCAAAATAAATAAAATCTTTAAATAAAAAACAAGACACTGAACTAATATCCCTGTGATGAACCTCCTGAACCTTCCTTGATTTCTCTCTTACTATTTATACCAGTGAAAAAACTAGATATAACCTGTGTCCAACATGAGAGTGGTTGAGAAGGCAGGAAATGCTGTGTAGCCCATAAAAATGCAAGTTGTCGATAACTGGTGTTTGTGCCCAAGATGGAAGGGCGCCCTGACATAGTAACTGAAAAAAAATGCAAGCTGCAGAACATTCTGTACATTACGGCATGATCTCATTTTTATTAACAAAAATTACATATGTACATATTTTTGTATATAGAAAAATTCTGGAAGCCTACCTACTCCATCTGTTTAAGTTATCAATGGGCTGTGGGAGATGGGAAAACGCTCACTTTTTACTTACATGTATTTAGGGTCGCTGGCAACTTGGATGAACGCTTGCCAGGGTGGCACTGTGCCAAGCGCTTGGCTTGGGACATTCTCTCCTCTTCCCAACCCTGCGAGGCGGGTGTTTTCACTGCCACGGGACAGGCTGGGAATCTGAGGCTGAGAATCCTGTCGCTTGCTCAAGGTCACACAGCTGGTGTGATAACATTTACAGGCTCCTAAACAGCCCTGGTTGGTGTGGCTCAGTGGGTCGAGTGCCAGCCTGTGAACTGAAAGGTTGCTGGTTCGATTCTCAGTCTGGACACATGCCTGTATTGGGGGACAGGTCCCTGGTTCAGGGAATGGGGTATGCAAGAGGCAACCCATCAATGTTTCTCTCCCTCCCTTCCCCTCTAAAAAAAATTAATAAATCTTAAAAAAGAGGCTCCTAAACATAAGCTTTCCCCACTTCAATAACTACATTGTTTTCCATGAAGGAACCCTGAAACCCTCAAATGACTTTTTAAAAAGGTCTCGGCGCCCTGGAAGCCTCAGGCGCTGGAGGGCCCCTCTGGCAGCAGAGTCTGCAGAGCAGGTGCTGGCACCCACTTCCCTGAGGACCGGCCTGGTGATCTGCCTCAGAAGCGGTGGCAGCAGGATTCCTCTCATGTGGCTCTAAGGGATCTGGCTGTCATTATCTCATGGCCACTGAGGGCCTAATGAGGAACTGGGGTACGAGCTGAGAGCTAACAATCTGTAAACGAGGTACGAAAATAAGTTACTCCCTTTTTTCCTTAAGTGGGTGGCAATTTCTCAACAAAACTCCAGTGCAGTGTGTGCGTGTGCACTGTGGAGGTGCCCTCTTTGGGAAACTTACAAAAGTTAACTGTCATCTTTTGGTATTTATTTGTTCATTTACTCACTCGGTAAGTATGTCCGGAATACTGATGGGTGAGCCCTGGGGCCCCGGTGAGGACTGAGGCACAGTTGGCTGCTGCTGTCTTCACGGAGCTCCATTCTAGAGGTGGGCTTTCCCCCAGGGCTCCCCGGCAGCACCTCAAACACTCCCTAAGGAACGCGCTCTGCAGGCACTTCGGTCAGGTGGGCCCGGGTTTAAAACCCAGCTTTGCTGCTTAGAGCTGCGGCTTCTCTGTGCCTCAGTTTCTACCGCCCTGTGCTGTCGGTTGCTGGATGAGTACAGTGACCATGACTCATAAACGGTAGTTTGTATTCTTAAAAGCCAATCGTCTAGAACAGCCCTGACCCTGTTACTGACCGCGATGATGGACACAGTCTACGTCCAATACGGAAGCCACCACTCACATGTGGCTTCACAGTGAACTGAGGAGTGAGATTTATTCAATAGCTACCATGGCTAGGGGGTCACCGTAGTGGACAATGCAGGCAGGCCTAGAAGAGGGCCAGATCCAGGCGTGGCAGATGATGAAGCCGGTACGCAGGAGCTGGGAGAAGTGGAAGGGACAGGCTGGCTGCAGAATCGTGCCTGGAGGACGAGGAGACACGCTCGGAGGCGCTCGGAAAGGCAAGTGGAACAAGGGCCACTGCTGGGGACAGTTTCCAAGGAGGGAAGGGAAAGAACAGGCCACAGGAGGTGGGCTCAGGGAGAGCCAGCCACAAAAAGGCACGTATTGTATGGCTGAGTTGACATTACACGCCCAGAATAGGCAAATCTATAGAGCAGAAAGATGAGTGGTTGCCAGGGGCTGGGAATGGGGGTGACTGCTAATGAGCATGGGTTTCTTAGGGGGCGATGAAACTAGGCTGTGGTGATGGCTGCATGATGCTAAAAACCGGTGCCCGTGTGCTCTGAGCGGGCTGATTGCAGAGTGCGCGAATCTCCAAGCGGCTGCAGAACGCCCACTCGGGCTTGCTTTCCTGTTGCAAGGTTGATTTTGATTTAAAAACCAACAGCCCTCCCTCCAGCTGGAGCCTTTCTCAGTAAAGAGAAAGTCAACGCATACAAAAGAAACCGCACCCCAGCCAGTGGGAGTCGGAAAGGACCTCTGAGAGAGAGAAAATGCTTGAAAACACAGAAGGTACGGAAACAAAAGGAAAAGTGCTCCACGATCTCTCTCGGGAGGGCTGTTACAAGATGTTAGTTTGACTTTCCCAGAGGTGAAGGGACAACCTAGCCTTCCATTTCCTTCCCAACGGCTGTTCTTCATCAGGGACTGAGATGCTCAGGTGGGCACAGCATGCACAGAACCTGGGAGTCAGGGACACTGTGCACTGACAGAGGAAGTTGGTGCAGAGGCTTCCTCCGCAGTCAGCCAGGAACCAGGAGTGGGGGCGGGAGGGGGCGGTACTGAGTCTGTTCCAAAGTAATAGGTGACTGTCACTTCGTATAAATTGAAAAAAAAATTGATTTTGGAGAGGAAGAGAGGGAGGGAGAAAAGGAGGTGGAGGGTTGGGGAAGGGACACACACACATACACCCCCCCCCACTTTGTTGCTATTATTTATGCATTCACTGTTTGATTCACACATACACACACACACTCTGTTGCTCCTATTATTTATGCATTCATTGGTTGATTCACACACACACACACACACACACACACACACCACGTTGCTATTATTTATGCACTCATTGGTTGATACACACACACACACCACTTTGTTGCTCCTATTATTTATGTATTCACTGGTTGATTCCTGTATGTGCCCTGACTGGAGATTGAACCTGCAACCTTTGCGTATTGGGATGATGCTCTAACCAACTGAGCCATCCAGCCAGGACCTGAATGTTGGTTTTTAAAAGGAATATAGTTTAAGAGACTGCCATATGACTACATAAAGATGCACAAGGCTAAATTTTAAAAACTTAAGAAGTCATTTGGGCATACTCCTTCTTGTAAATTCTAAGGAGAAACAACCACCTCGAAGTATGACGTTAAATGGGAAGACATTCAAGTTGTACTTAATGTTCTATTTTCACACCACGTTCTATCTCAAGAGTTCTAAGGCAGAAACTTAGAGAAGATCTGGATCACCTTGAGTCATAGAAAAATCTGCACTAGCGTGGGGATGTGGAAACAGCCTAGTGAGTACCACCAATAACACTGTAAGTACTTCTGTGCAGTGACAGAAGGTAAGCAGACTTACTGTGGTGATCACTTCATAACGTACTTAATACCGAATCACTCTGTTGTATGCCTGAAGCTAGTAAAGGTCAATTATACTTCAACTTCTTTCTTAGGAGGGTGAGGGGTAAAGAGAGAACTATTGACATGAGAGAGAAACATTGGTCAGTTGCCTCTTGTATGTACACTGACTGGGGACCAAACCTACAACCCAGGCACGTGTCCTGACTGGGAATTGAACCAGCGACCTTTTGTTTTGTGGGACGACGCCCAACTGAACTACACCAGTCATGGCCAACCGTATTTCCATTCAAGAAGGAAAGCAAATCTGTGCTAGAATGAGAGAACTTCAGGTTCAATTGCCCTCTAATTAGAGGGCAGAGCTCTGGGAAGGGCGTCCACAGCCTCTCCATTCTGGCCCCATTTCCCGAAGTGTGAACGCAGACCTACAATGGCAGGAAATGGACACTTTTTATAGATGTGTGTATGTGTGGTTATGTAGCTTAATGTGTATTTTAAAGTCACATCACTCAGAGATTTCACAACTACTAATGATCAGATGAGTTGAAGTTGAAAAAAGTACGTGGCCAAGTTGCTTTAAAACATTAGGTGATGGGAATTGCAAAATGATGCAGCCCCTGTGGAAAGCAGTGTGGAGATACCTCAAAAAATTAAAAATGGATCTGCCTTTTGACTCAGTGACCCCAGTTCTGGAAATATGTCCAAAGGAACCGAAAACACATTTGAAAGAACATAAACACTGCAATGTTTTTTTACAATCGTCAAGATACGGAAGCAGCCCAAGTGTCCATCAACAGAGGACGGGACAAAACAACTATGGGGCGTTTATACGATGGAATTCTACTCAGCTGTAAAAAGTTTTACCCTTTGTGACAGCATGGATGGACCTGGAGCACACTACACTAAGTGAAATAAGCCAGCGAGAGGAAGACAAACACCGTATGATTTCACTCATACGTGAGATCTGATGAACTGAACGAACAAGCAAAACAGAGACAAACTCATAGACAGCAGATGACAGCTAGTGAGGGAGGCGGAGGGACTGAGCAAAAAGGAAAAAGGACTCATGGACGTGGACAACAGTGTGGTGATTACGGGGCGGGGCTTATAAGGGGACTAAATGATTATAAAAATACAATAAAAATTATTAAATCAAAAAAGAACTATTTGTGCATTACCATGAGTTTTCTACAACTCGGAGTTGTAAAAACAGCTCCCCATGGAAAATGCATAGTTTTCCAGCGCGGCACAAATTGTTAAGGCTAAGAGTAGTATCTACATGTCCCTAAGAGTACATTAACTAAGAGTAGTATCTACATGTCCCTTCGTTTGTTTTCCTTCTGGGGACATTCAGAAGCAACATTAACTTAACCAGATGGACTGAATGACACCGACCCATGTGGAAATAGAGACATTTCAATTTTGAGAAACAAAATTAGGTGTTGATGGCTACGTGACATTGTAAATGTACTGAGTGCCACGGAATTGTCCACTTAAAATGATTCAAGTAGAAAATTTTATACACGTATCTTACCATAATAAAAAAAGTTAAACATTAGGCAAATAGTTTAGGTGGCACCAAGTCTAGGAGAGAACTGTGTGGCAGGGGTGACATCCCAGTCCTCAGGAAGCGGTGTCCCAGGAGCACTGAGTTACCAGTGAACCCCCTGAACACCAGGACAGCCGCTCTCAGGACAAAGCTGACGGCTCACCACCCAAAGGAGCCGCCGAGCCGCAGGGTCCCCCAAGTTCCTTTCATTAGAGCCTAGAGGACAGTGTGCAAAATCACGTGCGGTGAGGCTGCACAGGTTAACTAGAGCACACTTATTGGCCTTTATTGAGCTACTTCTCCTCAGCAGTGGTTACAAGAAAGGGCTTGGGAGTCAGGCAGACCTGGTTTCACTCTCAGTGCATGCCACGTACCAGTAAGCAGCCCAATGCCTTTTAACCTCAGTGTGCTTACCTGCAAAACGGGGATGGGAACAGCAGCTCCTTTCCGGGGATGTTGTAAAGACCGGAACACAGTGGGGAGTGCCTTTGGCACTGTGAAGACTTTCCGTGGCCCGGCCGCCAGAGAGTCAGCTGAGCTGAAGTTTATTTGTATCAATACTGAACTGTTTGAAGTAGGTCTCAGTAAAAGATCTTCTTTGAGGGGAAAAAAAGACAAACATGACATGTGTGCCAAGTGTTTCCCACAGCACTTGGACTGCGGTCAGTGAACACCAGCTGGCATGACCACTGCCTATTAATACGAAGTTTTGATGTTCAGTTAAATACATGTATTTTTAAAGCCCTCCACCCAGTTTACTAATGTTAGAGAGAGGACAAGGGGGAGAGAGAAACATCGATGTGACATGTGCCCTGACTGGGGACCAAACCTGCACGCACAGGTTTGGGCCGATTCTGCAGTGCGGCAGCCACTACCGGGAATAAAAGCAGCAGGAAAATTAAGATGGCCAAAAAAGTTCTGAGGTGCTTCTGTATTAGTAGGGTTACTGCAAAAGAACAGGTGACGGAGAAGGCAGCTTTCTGGGAGGTACTATCTTCTTCCAGGAGCCTTTGGTGGGTTCAGCTGCAAACCAACAGGTACATCGAAGTGAAACCAGGGGACCCACCCCTTCTCCAGGAAGACCACCAAGGCCACCGGCCCCCAAACCCACCGCCCACCCCAACAATCAAAAATCTGAAGACAACGCCAGTTCTTCTCAAACAGTTTAATAGCAAATAAACAAAGGAAGGTACCACACTTGGCAGATACAAAATGACTTTTTGTCCGTGTGTCTGTGCAATTAAAACAGATTTAGGTTCCCCATTGGGACAAAAGGAAAAACACACAAAAAAAGGAAGGCGATTCTTTTTAAACACATACTCCCTCGCTCCAAACTTGTAACATTTTTTTTTCTTTTTTAATCCACTACACAAACTCTGTGATCAGGTCAGAAAAGCAACAAGGGCTCTTCTTGCCTTTTTTAAAAACCATTAAAGTAAAATCCATAATTTTCTACATAGTACAACACAAGTTCACACAAAAAGACATTTTCTTTTGCAAATCAGAACAGGAAAGAAAGGAAAAGCTCAAACAAGGTAAAGGAAAAGCATTTCTACGGCTGAATCGCGACTTTGAGCTGATTGAATCCCATTGTTGCTGCAGAACAGACTGTGCGTTTGGTCATAGTGGCAATTTTTTCTCTTCACATTGTGAAATCACTTTACATTGTTTTCTAGTAGAAAAGGCAAAAAACTGTACAAAACCCCTAGTGTTAAATACAACGTTTGTACCAATAAAAAACTCACACAGGTTTGTCTCCAAAATGTAAAGTTTCTTTTTTTTTTCTTTTTAAATTATTCACAAAAAGCAGCTGGAAATCAGAAAGGCAGCTGCCGCTCCAGGGTCTCAAATCCATTAAAACCACCACAGAACAATTAAAACAATCAGAGAGAGAAAAGGAAAAGGAAACAACGTCCAATGTTTGGCATTTGGTTTTATCCACAGGTTTTCCCAGAGCTCCTCTTGGAATTGAAAGCAAAATATATTGGCAAACACGGATTCCGACACACAGGAAGGGGGGCCTCGGCGCCTTCGCCAACAGAGGCGGCTCTGTGCAGTCAGACTGTGGGGTGCACGGCAGTCTTGCTCAGGCTGGGGTTCCTGGCCTCTCTCCATCCAACTGCCCCTTCCAGGAAATTAAGGAGTCTACCATACACTGGGCCTTCACTTGGCTGCCCCTTCCTTCCAGTAAGAGTGCCCCCAAGCGTAATACTAGGCAGCCTGCTGGGTCCCAAATCAGAAGTTCTGCTGGGATCCCTTCCTTCATCAACCCCAGCATGGATGATGCTAACAGTGCTTCTACCTTCCCCACCCTCTCCCCAGGCCCTTGGCTACCCCTCCCTCTCCACCCTTCCCTGGACAATCCCGATTCCCAGCTCCTCCACCCACTAGCAGCCTAGCTCTCTGGCTGGGATCTCTCACAAACTCCTCCTTCTGCAACCTCTTACCTCCACAGACCCATCCTGTGACCTCTCATCTCCTCTAGGCTCTCCCTTCGTGCTCAGGCCCCTAAGACTCTGGGGGTGGATGGTGCCACAAGAGAGGACGGCAAGTTCCCTTCAGGGAACCAAGGAACTGGCTTGCCTGGCACCCAGGGACAGTAGCTATTTGGCTCTTCGCCCAGTTTTAAAAAACAAATTCCCGCCCTTTCCCCATCCCACTAGCTAAGCAAGAGCAGAGCTGCGGTGAAGAGCCAGTGTGGGGTAGCTGGGGGCCAGGGCTGTAAACAGTGTGAAGACTGCAGTATTGTGCTTGTCACCTAGGAAAAACGCTGGCAGGTATATTGCCCCGTCGTGCACAGACGGCCTCCTCCGACTGGTACAGAGCACCCTCCTTCCTCTGGACCGAGGGATGCTCACTACCCTTAATACGCTAAGCCTCTTGCCCACCCGCAGCCACCTTCTGGATCCTACCTCTGCTCCTCGTGCCCCACCTGGCGCCCTCCCAGCCCATCTCCGCCAGGGTGGGCGGGCGGCCTCCGGGAGGCCCTGCTGAGGCCCGGAGGCCACACGAGGTGACAGTCTAAGTGCACAGGCAAACGCTCTAAGGGCAACAGAGGGGAAAGTTGCCACTTCAAAATAAAACAATACAATCTTGAAAAAATAACCCCACAACAATTTAAAACAGCTTCTTTGAAACCCTTTTAAATCGGTCAGTTTTTGCACAAACTATAGAAAACAGAGAGGTGAAGGTGATATATAAGAAGGTGTGAAGAAACAGCAGGAAACATGCAAAACTTGTTTTTTCTGGGCATAATCTTACTAGGAAAGGAAAAAATTCCAAACAAAAGCACAAAAACAATACAAAAACAAAACAAAAAATCAAAGCATCACATTTTGCTGTGGAGACTGTAGGAACAAGCATGGAGGGAAGGGGCTGAGGGATCTGCAGGCCCCTGCAGGGTGGCTGCAGGGAAGACCCTCCAAAGGAAAAGGGCTGGCTGGGGCCCGAACTGCAGCCTGCTGTCAAAAAGGAAAGGGGGTTCAGGTGTTCTCTGCAGTTGAGAGCTTAGAAAAACAAAAATAAGAACACATGCGGTCTCCTCAAGCCCCAGAAACTATATCAGCAAAATGTGCTCAGGAGCCTCAAAGGTTTCAGTGATATCTTTTATTTCATTGTTTGCTTCAAAGTTGTCTTTAAAACTAAGCACACAGAAACAAAGCCTAGAAACGGACTGGCTGTGTGTTCACGGAAATACAAACACCACGCGGTATGTGCTAGTAGGGCTGCTCTGAAGACAATTACAAAGAATTGGAATCACAAAATCAAGTGGTTATCTTATGAAGTTCTAGAAAAATAGATTTTTTTATATTCAAATGCAAGTTTAAATATTTCCCCTTCAGCAGTCGTTCTAGCAAAACCAATTTGGCAGCACAAAGGAAAAAAAAAAAAGGAAAGAAAAAAGAAAAAACAAAGAAAGAAACAAACATAATAAAAATACACATCAGCATCAAAGATCAACACAAGGTCAAAGGTGAGAGTTCAAGCATCAGAGAAGCTGAAGAGACAGGGATTTGGACGATGTACTTGACGCCACATCGACATGCTTTAGGCACAACGATGAACAAACGGCAGGAATCTAGAAAAAAAAACAAACCAGAAAGAGGGAGACCACTGAGTTACACAGAGCAATACATCCAAACAGAGAGAGAGAGAACAGGAACACTCACTGTGTGCAGCCCTGAAATGAGGCGGCGGGCGGGGCAGGGGCTGGGTAATGACAGGGGACTTTTGCACATGCTAACAATGGACACAGGGAGAAGTCAAAAGGACATGGAGGACACCAAGAAAACATCCAACTGCCAGAGACAGAAGGGAAACTAAGGCTTGGATTTCCCCTGCAGCGTCCAAACCCATTTAAGAAGGCCTGTGGGGGAGCAGAGCCGCAGCCTCTCCAACTCCCTGTTGAGGACCCAGGAAGGAAGGAGAAGCCTGGGTGGGAGAACTCTTGAGGGGAGAGGGCCAGGATTTCTCCTCAATCCTGTGGGGATGGCCCTTTGTTCCCAGAAATCCAAGCTCTTAGCTTCCACGCAGGCCCTGGCCACTCATGTGGGACCCGGGAGACAGTGTCTAGCTGCATTCAAGGCAAATCAATTTCATGATGAAACCCAAGTAAGAAACAAACAAAAAAAAACTATAGGAG
Source organism: Micronycteris hirsuta (assembly GCA_004026765.1). Classification (NCBI taxonomy): domain Eukaryota; kingdom Metazoa; phylum Chordata; class Mammalia; order Chiroptera; family Phyllostomidae; genus Micronycteris; species Micronycteris hirsuta. The sequence goes on along the minus strand of PVJI01007181.1, from coordinate 63,308 downwards.
AAAACACATTTATGAAAATGAAACCCCCACACAACAGTAAAAGATTGCTTAAGACTTGACTGCGAGTCTCCACTCTCCAAGACGAACACTCTCACACTGTGAGATTTGCAGGGGAGCAGTGTTTCCACAAACCCTCTTTGGCTGGGGAGAAAACTGTGCTCAAGGGCAGTGCTGCCGCTCACTCACCGGGCAGGGAGAGAACAGACAGAAGTGCCCGTCTCACCAGCTGGCCGCTGTGGCAGCCCAGGGCCCTGCTGGGGCAAACGGTCCTTTTAGAGAAGAGAACCCACAGCAGGAATGAAACCTCAGGGCCTGGTATCAAAAGGCAGGTTGATCACACCTTTGCCTTTCAACTCATTTGGAAAGGGGTTTCTGAAGGTCCCAGAGCCCAGGACAAATCCATGAACAATAATGGTGAACGGGGGGAGGAGGGAGAGAAAGGGGGAAGTGGGAATGGAGTGGAGTTCTGGGATTCGGAAAACCCCACGATGGCCGAGGAGGAAGACAGAACAGAAGGTTGGCGATCACAGCACCACGCGCCCTGGAGAGCACAGCTCTCTCCTCCGCCAATTCACAGCATTAACCCCTCCCCCCTGGCAGGTCGGCTGGGCTGCAAACAGGCCACAGAAAGTCAGTAGTTTCAATCGTACACAGCACCCTGTGTGTATAACAATCACATTCTGGATTCTACAAAATCCTGGCCTTTTCCAGAGATATAATTTAGGTAATAAATATTCTCCACCCCGGAGCTGTATAAAACTTCTATAAAAATAGAAACGACATTCTTGATTCCAGCTGGTTGGGATTCAGAACAGCGCCTCCCCAACCTAGCATTTTTTTTTTGTTTTCTTTTTTTTTATTTTTATTTTTTGCATTTATTTAAAAAATCCCATCATGACCCTGGAAGCCTTTGGAACAGTTTTATCCTTGAAACACAGGACACATTTCACCCAGTGTGCAGAATTCAAGTTTACGTGGTTCAGCTTAAGTATGTTTCACGTTCCTTAGAGGACAACAGACCCGAGTTATTACTATAAGAGAACAGCTGTCCCAGCTTCAATGGGATAAGCCAATACCAACTACCTGTACAACAGCAAGATGGTCAATCCCTGCCTGCGACCCAAACAGACAGCATGACAAGGAAAGAGTCCCTATCCGACTTATTAGCAAACCAACCCCTTTCATCTCATCTCTGCTGTTAGGGGTGAGGACTGATGTGTGTGAAATTTAAGCTCTTAGGCACCCAGTCACTGGCCTTGGCGCTAAGTCATATCTCAACAGGACTACCTGTGCCCAAGTGCACATTCCCAACAGCACGTCCTTCCTGGCTCTCTGCGGCCATAGCGTTTGTGAGAGCAGAGGCAGGGCCCCGAGGCTCGGGGCAGGGGGACGGCCACAGGAGTGAGACCTGTGGGAGGCGGCAGGGAGCCACCTGTAAGCACGTGGACAAAAACGAACGCGGTAATGCTGAGGTAAATGAACACTAAATCTGCATGGAGGCTGTAAACGTCCTATTGTCTCCTTCGTCCCCAAGAGCAGAAGACAGTGTGGGAGCGGTTAGCAGAAGGGCCTGCCTTGGTGAAAATACTACGCCTGGGACACCTCAACAAGGAGGCAAGCATGGATTTCTCTATATGGTCTTAAGTACTAAGTGCTGGCTGGCCTCTGGCAAATGTAGCACTCTGGCCAGAAGGGACCTTCTGAGGCAGGCACGCCTAGAAGCAGGCTCCTCTCCCCCAACGAGATGGCTTTTGATCACTCTGCTCAGGAGAGCAGCCCCCTGCAGCCAGGCACTGTCAGCCCTTCTTGGTTCTGCCCTCATGATAAAGTGGCGGTCTTGGGTGAAATGACACTCCTCGCTGTGGTCAACTACAAGGAAGGAAGCCAGAGCAGCTTCCCTAGAGGCCTTCTCTAAAAGGACCTGTAAGAAATGGGCCACAGTCTAACCTGGTGTTGAAGTGAACGAAAAATGGCCACTCTGACTGGCTGGTCTTTCCTAGGAGCCACTCGTCAGGTAGGGCCAAATCAACACCAGTGGCTGGCTGGGAAAGCCAGTAATCGGTGATGTCTCCCTGCTTTTTTTGCATATGTCAGGCTAATTTAACAGGGGTTTTATTTCCAGAGAATTGGTAGCCCTTTCTTGGGAAAGAGGGGCAGAAGTCCTGGACAAGAGTCAGAAAAACTGGTAGCAACTCAGTACTTCCGCGGAAGGCAGCTACGGACGTTTCTGATGTCAAGTCCTCTCACTTCCCTCCGGCACCACCCCACCAGCTCCGCCCCCCACGGCTGCTGGACATTAGTTCTCATTTCATCCACTCTTGCACTTGGGGAGATTCTGGGGGACAGTTTTTGGTTTCACTCAGTCCTCTCTCTTGGGGTAGTTTTGGGCAAGTCCTGATCTTCTTCAATGTTTCTCCATTCCCATTCCTCCCCCAGGGCGGTCTGATGTTGGTCCTTCTCAACACACACTGGTTACAAACACAGCAAACTTTAAATAAAGAAAAAAACTCAGAATATGGCACCTAAACTCCAAAGTAAAACACTGGAAACCAAAGCACAAACTCGTCCTCTGTACGAAGCGAAACTCCCACAGAAGGCAGTAGCCGCGTCTTCAGGGCAAGCTGTGCCTGCGAGAGTGGCAGGGATCAGGGTCCGGGGCTGCCAACACACAGCCTAGGGCTTCGCCTCACCAAGGTGCTCCTCCCCAACTTACCAGAGACCCTCTCACTCCAGTCTGAGGGGAGCACGCTCAGTAGGGCTTGCTGTCATTCTTCGAACGTTTGAGCTGCACTTTAAGCCGCTTCATGCCGATCTGAAAGCCGTTCATGGACTGGATGGCAGCTTGGGCCGAAACAGGATTGTCGTAACTTACGAAACCTGTGTGTCCAAGCAGAAACCTAGGTGAGGGACATAACGAGGCAGGGAGATTCTCAGTCCTCCTTATGCAAGAAATACCTTATGAGCTTAGCTTCAAATCCCAATTTTCCTCAGCAGGGAGAAAAAATCCAAAAATTGTTATCACGTAAAATAAATTAGATTCCTAACAGTATCATCTGACATTGATGTGGTACTTTTAGTATTTCGGCCAAGCCATTTTCCACACATTATCTTTGTTACCCTCTGGAGAGACAGGGCGGGCAGAAATCATGGCGCCCATTACAAAAGGGAAAGAAACTGAGCCCAGCTCTGGCCGGAGCAGCTCAGTGGACTGAGTGCCAGCCTGCAAACCAAAAGATCACTGGTTTTGATTCCCGGTCAGGGCACATACCTAGGCTGCGGGCCAGGTTTCCTAGTTGGGGGCATGAGAGAGGCAATCAACTGATGTTTCTCTTGCGCACTGATCTTTCTCCCCCTCTTGCTCCCTCCCTCCCTCTCTTTAAAAATAAATTAAAAATTAAAAACAAAAACAAAAACCAAGGCTCAGAAAGAGGTCATATAAACCTATACAAGGATGAGTTAAACAATAACTCTAACTCCATCCCAAGTTTGTGCTATCGGCTCTTCCCTTCCTTTCTCAGTGGTAAAAATAATCCCCCCACCCCCGCGCCCAACACACACACCAGAGCCAACATACCAAAACACTTGCTCAGGTTTGTCTGCTTGTCTATAAAAACCTTGGCAGACACGACATTCCCAAAGGGCATAAACATCTGCAGCAGGTCCTGATCTCCAAACTCCTGGGGCAGGTGGTAGATGAACAGGTTGGCTCCCTCTGGACCTTTAAGACACCCATTGATTGAAAAGGCATCAGTGTGAAGCAAGCTTATCCTCCTGCACCGTCTCTAATTCCTCCCCGGTGTTAAAGTGTTAGCACCCCACAGATTCTCCAAACACAAAGCAGGGAACTGAAAGGCAATTGCTGACGCAGATCCCGACCCTCGTGGTTAGCCATGCTCCCTCCATGTCTCCCTGAGGGACGCCAGAATCTGACCCTGTGGAGGAAGGTAGAGCCACACAATGAAGTAGGTAAACCTGCATGTGCAGCAGGAAACCAGAAACTAAACACTTGTAGGAAAACACAGAAAAGGAAACAGACAGAACTCATAAGCAAAACAGGTTTCAAAATTATGTCTAGAAATCACAGGGACAGCAAATGGATTGGTAATTGCTAGAGGCAGGAGGTGGGGGCAAGAAAATGACTTCAAAGGGACATGAAAGAATGTCTGGGGGTGACAGAAATGTTCTGTATTTGCGATGGTGGTTAGACAACTGTAAGCATCCATCAGAGCTCACAGAGCTATATTCCAAAAAACTGATTTTCACCTTATGTCAACTGTACTTCAGTGAAAAGAAATTACATCTTAAACTATGATTAACACTGAGCTCAAAAACAGCATATGCTTTCCTCCTCTAACCACGCAACGACTTTCTAGACCAAGAAAAGTTTCATTACAGTCACAGTGCAGCCATCCTCCAGCCACCCTGGCCTCCCAGGGCATTTGCACTTGCTTCCCCTCTGCCCCCCTTACTCATCTTCTGCTGCTTAAAGACTCAGAGAGACCAACTCCAACCATCCCATATGAAAGGCGGTGTCCCACTCCGCACCCGCTTTCTTGTTCATCATGCTTCAGAGCGCCACTTGGAACACCTCATGCCTTTACTGGCTCACTGCCTGTCTCCACAGTGCCATCAGTTCTCCTACTACCGCATCCTATGGCACAAGAGCACCTGATTCAGAGCAGGAAGGCTGTACTAAACCAGGACTCCTTGCTGTTGAGGCAAGAGAGGACACTTGTCTTTCCCTGCATTAGTGCGTAAACCTTGCCAGCTCCTGGTTACAAAAGCCCAGTCAAATTTAAGCAGAGAGGTGCAGCAGGACTTTCTATTCATACAAACTACCTCAGGCCTCTTTCTGCCTAGAGAGCCTCTCCTAAATTTAATGCCATTTACATCAAAACACATACTTCTCCTGCATCAACCCACGGGCCACAGCTCTTTCTGTCCTGTCAGCCTTCCTTCTGTCCTCAGTCAGTAAAAGTAGAGATCAGAAAAGGAGGAAAATGCCAAGATATAGCTAAAAGGGACACCCACACCAAAGATCTCCTCTGACAGATTTATAACTCACAGAAAAGAATTCCTAATAAAAACAGATTGTTTCTTCATCTAAAAATGGCAGCCCCATTCCAGAAGGGCGTTTAGAGGTACTATCTCTGATCTGAGCCATATCCAGAAAACATTCCAAAAGCAGATCACACTTGAAGAGTTTCTCAGTCTATCTTTGACACTGTCCAAGAAAAATGGTGGTCTGACCACCTGAATGGTTCTCTTGGCCTTTGCACTGCCTTTCACTTCCAGTGCAGAGAGAAACCACCCTGTCCCCAGCTCCAGGCTCCCTTTGTACTACTCACCTTCCTTCTGGCTGCCAGCAGCACCAATGCTCTGCTGTGTCAACAGGTTCTGGTTGTACAGAGTGGGCAGCGCCGCAGCGGCATACTGCTGGATCCCCGAGTAGGCCTGCGTGAGGGCCTCCATGGTGCTCCCAGTGCCATTGGAAAGGCCACTGCTGCCCAGACCACCATTTAAAGCAGCCATCCCTTGGGTGGGGGAGAGAACAAGATTAACAGGATTGAAAAGACTCAATCGATACCAAAGAAAAACTCCAAAGTCCTCCCTTTTATCTCGCTCTTAGCATCACCCTGAGGAGAAATACCCATGTGAGTAGTCAGACTTTAGGACACTCACCAAGCCTCGCTGCTAATGGAGATATTACCTCCTTTCAATCTGTGCAAGAAGGGATACTACTCACACCTGACTTGTCCCATTTTCTCTTTGGACGCTGTACTGAGCAATGTGCTCAGTACTTTAGCTGTGTTCTCATTTAACTTAATAACCCTCAAAGTATTCTATTCCCACTTCATAGATGAGAAGATGACCTTGGAAAGGTGGTCAAAAGTTATGGCCAGTGAAGGGGCAGAGGTGGAATTTAACTCAGGTCTGACTCAAAATCGCATGACTATTTTTAAGTTCACTGGGCCACTCCATCATTCTACCAGCGCCCTCACCCGAATTGTTTACAGTGTGCCACCCATACAAAGAAAGGCCGAGTGCCATCCAGGGGCTGCCTCTCACCTGCCAGAGAGCTGACGTTGAGGCCTGCTGTGGCTCCAGCTAACGTCTGCAAGGCTCCGAGGGAGGCGATGGGGTTCACAGAACTGCTGCTGCTGGAGCTCGGTGAGGACCCTGCTACCAGAAATCCCCGAGTGAAACTAAAGCCAACGCTCGCCTTCCCGTGTCGAAAGGAACCAAAGCCCAAGAGTGACACTACTTAGTGTTCTCCTAGTAAGGTTTTCAGTGACTAATTTTGATAACTGTTCCTGTTGAACATTGAGTCAAATGATGGTTACAAGAAATTAAAAATTGTGAGATGTTTAAGTCAGAAGGTGGCACATGAAAATCTGTTGTTCATGATCTGTCTCCTTCAGAAATGGGTGCTCCCTACTCTCCAGAATGACATACCCCTCTCTTGGGATTCTGCCCAAGAAACACAAGGGCCCTCTGGCCCATCCCACGCTTACCTGAACTGGTAAGTACGCTGAGGGGACTGCTGGATGTAGTGAGAGCATTGGTACCACTTGGTGTGTTCTGAGCAGCACTAGCTGCAGCAGCTAGGGCAGCCAAATTCTGTAACTGCATTGCATTCAGCCCTGCAACATCCAAAGCAAGAGATCAGTGAGCGGATACGGGTGCCTTCCATCCACTCCAGTAATGACAGCACACACTGGGAGAAGGCTAGTTCCCAAGAGGAAATGTTCTAGATAAGCCTTATGAGCAACCCTACAGGGGTCCAGAAAGATTCAGGTTATCACTCAACTCATTAAGCAACTTGACATACTTTCCTCAGAAGAAGTATCTAATCCAACTGCATGCCACCCCAAGTGAGCATTAATAAAGAGACAGGCAATTAGGAAACCAGGAAGGAGAGGGACATCTGTGGCCTGCCATGGAGCCAGAGGACAACAAAGTCAAAACCCGTGGCACAGAAGGGACTGCATCTGAGCTCCTCACTCGGACTTTACAGGGAATGTGTCCTTTGAAACGGAGATAACAAGCAGAAAACGGAGCAGAGACCCAGAAATACACGTGAGGACGGCAAAAGGAGAAAGAATACAGAAAAACCACCACCTGAATAGCAGATTAGTCATCAGAAGAGAGAAAAAACGAGGGAAAGGTTTCCAAATGGAACCTAAGCAACAACGAAAAGGAGAGCGAGAGAGTCAAACGGCACTGACAAAGTGTTGCGAACCATGCAGCAGATGACGGGAAGGCAGAGGGATGGGGGTGGGGGGAGAGTCAATGAGAATAAAAAACTACACCACCGATTCACAATCCGGCAACTTACTCAGTGCCTGGGACAAAGCAAACTACTATCAAAATTTTTCAAATGGCAAAATGTAGCTCATCCCAGATCACCCCTTTTCTCAACTGTACTTGCCTAGCCTTATCCCACTGCCAAAGGGGCAGACAGGCAGGTCTGAAGCTCCCCACCCCCACTAACCTATTTTGATAGATCTTGCCGAGGTTTGTCTGTGGAATTCCATTTTGCTATAAACTCAAGTATTTGTCAATTAAGTTTTCCATGCATGGCAATAACAACAAAAGGTAATTCACCTATGGTACAACATACGTAAGACGCAGAGGTAAACTAACTGCCTGGATTCTAGCAACTTCAAGGTAAGCCATTTGCATGGAAGCCTTCTTAGGCTTTTCTTCAGGGTCACTGGGAAAGTCTCTTTATTGTGGAAATAAAGAGGGGCAGCGATTTCCTTCTGATCAAAATGGCCTCAGAGAGTCTGCAGGTGCTAATAGCTCTTTTCCATCTTCTTCCTCAACAGAGATTTAGAGGGATGGGGAGCAGAAGACAACCCCAGAACAATCTGGCATCGATGACTAATAGAATCAACTTTTAGAGACAAGGCAGTTGAGTCCTGGGATATTCGTCTCATGTCAGGTTTATGTGAGTGGAAAAAAAGTTTTTTTTCTGCCCAACGATGCAAAACTCTCAGACTGTTGTTAGCTGGGTCTGTTGGCCTGGCTGCTGCTGCTCCTCTGCAGCAGTGAAACACTTACCTCCCATTGGGTGGAGGCTGCTCAGGGTGTTGAGGTTCCCAGAGGAGGCAGTCTGCTGAAGGAGCTGCAAATAAAGCTAGACATTACACCAAAAAACAGAACAAGAGTGAGAGTGAGGGCTGGTTCTGCATCTGGGATAACTCTACAGCACAGCAAAGCGAGAGTGCAGAGGCCCCCAGAGAGAAGAAGGCTGAAGACAAGAACCCAAGCCAACACAACAGAAACAAGACTTATGACAGCACAGGACAATACAACACAGCTAAAGCCCTGGCCCAGAAGACAGTAATGTTCACTGAGTACTGAGCCAAGTTCAAGTGCCCAGGCAACAGAACGCAGCACAGCAGAGGACAGAAGTAGAGCAGGGAACTAAGCTCAACTCAAGCAGCTATGTAGTTGACTGTGATGCGTGTCTGGAACGGATGACTGCCACTTCTATTTCCTCTCTCCCAAGTTCTCCTTAGTTAAGCCCATCATCTAATTTTGCAGATTGTTTTCATCTGGATACCCAATTTCTATTTCAAACAACTATTCTAAATATCAAATGTGATCATTTCATGGTATTTCTTGGAGTCATTCTTTACCAGCCACAACAGACCCATGAGTAGGATCACACTCTCCTATGCTACACATCCACTGAGCCCATTTATCTCCTCACCTCCAAACTGGTCTTCACTGTTGCAGATGACCAAATGATTGATGGGCCAGTCCACATCAGTTCAGAGTACATTCTCTTTCAATGGATATCGCATAACAAATGAAACAAAAGGACCTTTCCATGAGCTTATGGACCTCCATGATCTTGACCTTATTCTGTATCTCAGCAAACCACAATCTTCATCTAACCAACCTTCTGAAAACCTTTGCTCCATTCAAATGTAATCAGTGTTCTTTATGGACAACTGGTATTCTCGTTTCTAGATCCTTTATTCAACCTGTTGTCCATTCCCATAAACATCTGACTTGGTTTCCCCGTCACGAATCCCTTTGGTCCACAAACTTCCAGAAACAGAATGAAGAGAAAAAAAAAAAAAAGCACATACAATTTTTACCAGGTTCTCAAAGGAGTCCACAACCCCACCAAGATTAAAAACCACTGCACTGGTCCAACAGAGATCAGGTTCAATCCACATAGTCCCAGAAAAAAACCTAACTAATGATGATGTACCATCACTTACACAGCCCATTAGCATCCACATCTTCATTTTTGTCTTCTTAAATACCATAGGCAACGTGTCCAGCGCCAACTAGGGGACTGTGCATACTGTACTTGGCCCCTCCATTTCTTCCATAAACAAGAACAGCTCTTAGGGAGGGGATCATATCTAACTTAAAGAAAACACAGCTCTCATCACATACTATCACGCACTTGCTTGCAACGACAAGGGAGTGTTCCCTAAAAAGAAGCTCTAAACTGTCTAAGAAAAGTAAACGTACATCATGGAGATCATTTTCAAAGCATTGTCATTTTGGCAGAAGAGATCTCTGAATTTTTGAAACTTTTAAGCAATGTTCTAGCACTAAGAAACAATCTGATCTGTTTAAATAGAACAACTATCTACACTTTTTGACTTCAGAGAAATATTAGCTAGAATGAACCAGGATTTCTAACACATCAGAAATACAGAGACCAGGGGTGCATCAAATTAGCCCGAATTTGGTACTGTAGGACAGAAATCATTGCCTTTCTTGTTTCCATACAGAATAATCTTTGAAAGGATGAGGAATGGCTAACTCTAATTATTTCAATTATCTATGTTTGGACTATCCATATAAATCTAGTGGTATCACCATTTCTTTTCTTTCATTGGTAGCTTTACAGGCGCTCTTTTCTTTCTGATTTGCAGATGGAAGAGTTTTAATTATGTTGCCCTGTCTGCAATTCCTTTTAAAGGTTTAAGCAGTGATAATCTGTAATAGTGCAGACTTAGTAAAACTTAATGATAAAGAGCAGCTTGTCCCTCCTTTGGACTATATGACTTAAGCTCAACAAGAGAGGTATCAAATGAAAAGAAAATCCATTTACTATATAGTGAATTCAAATATACATCTGTAATATTCATTTAATAATGTCCTTGCTTGATCTCTCCATTAGCAGAAACATTTATCATACTCTTCAAGGAGACTCAATAAGGTCTTTAATAATGCCCTCTACACCTGGTAGAAAAATATTTGGTAGTTAAGATTTTCTCAGGAATTTTTTTTTTCCTTGGGGGCAGAGACATAAGATGTTTCTAAGTCTTTTTATCAGGAAATTACGATTTCACTCGAACTCAAGATATAACCAAAGATGTGCAACCAGAGAGACAGAGAAGATAACATGACTTAAAGAATACTGCATTGCCTGAATAAATTTCAGTGAGCTGAAAGCTGTAAATGCCACTGTCTGCTAGCTGGGGACAGCGGGAGAAGACACAGCTGGGAGCTTGCACAGTCTGCAGAGAGCAAACCACAGAGACTCACTGCTAAATACTGGGGTCCAAGAGTATTTAGACCAGCAAGGTTTCCCCACACCGATGCTGCGCTGATCTGCTGCATCTGCTGCTGGAGCTGCTGGGCCATTCTCTTCTGTTCTTTGTCCTTCTGCGTATCAGCAAATTTTACCACCATGGGGGATGAGCAACCCTATGAAAATACCAAAACCAAAGGGTCAAATTCCTCATTTGGGTGTAGGAAAAATCCTCATTTCTAATGACACACAGGCTCTATTCTAATTTTATTCACTGCCAAATGATTCTCTTCCTGATACACATAAATGGCAAAAGATAACTTTAAAAGGGCAATTAGTTTCAATATGTTAATTTTAATGTTAACTTATGTTTGGCCTGACTTTTAGAACAATCAGATGCTATGCGTGCTGCTGGGCTTTGAAGGCCAAGTGTCCTAGCGCCCTCAGGCCAAGAAGCTTCCCCCCTGCACTCATCAGTGCCCTACCTCCATGGTCTGTGCTTGGTGCATTGCCTTGATTGCCGTCTGTGCCATGGCTCTCGTTGTAAAAGTAACAAATGCACAACCTGATAAGAGAAGGATCAATAACTCATTCATTCATTTCCTTATTTATTTATAGACATTAACTAAGCACTTAATTATGTGCCAAGTGCCAGCTAGCAATACAGACATGGTTTCTGCCTTCAGGAGTTCATGATCTAGTGGGAGAGAGCGCCATGTTACACCAGTGTGGTAAGTGCTAAAAACCAAGGAAGCATAGACAGGAAACAAAGTGCTTGAAATAAAGGAGGATTCATAGCCTCCAGTTCCTCTCGGGAATAAAGTTTTCCATTTTGACATTGAGAACACCTCTAAGCATAAGAACAGAGAACTTGAATACATGACACTGAAGGGAAGACTATAAACTCCTTAAGGATGATGGGAGAACACAAAAGGGATGCAAGGGTAGTTGTGACAGGACCTAGACACACAACACCACGCTCAACTTATCCGTCGTGACAGAGCCACGTTGGCTGGAGATCAGCTTTCCACTGGTCCGACTGAACAGAAAATCCAAATTCCAGACGAGTATCTTTAAAGGTTAAAAGATGTACCCACCTCGGCTCAATCCATCAGGTCCCCTCAATATCCGGCATTCTTCAATCTGTCCAAATGAAGAGAACATGACTCGGATATCATTTTCAGTGCACTTCTTGGAAATCATACCAATAAACAGCTTCCTGTCTTCCACTGCTGAGAGAGTAAAACACAGAAGGTTTGAAGGTTATTATACAAGACAGAGCAGCCCAGAGACTCAGGAGTCAGGACCACCTAGGTCTGAACCATGGCTCTGGTGCCCTGAAACCATTTTCAGATTCTAAGATACACTTTGTTCCTCCCCATACAAACAACAGTATCTTAAATTTATCATTAGAAGCACTCAGATAAGATAAAGTAGCTTTCTGATCTTATGAGAGTTACCTCAAAGGTAGCTGTAGGTATTACTAAATGTACAGTGTTCAGACTCTTACCTAGCACTTGGTAGTATTTGCTCTTACTAACAAAACTACTAATAGACTGAAGAACGAGCTTTCACACTTCGCTGACGTGACTAGAGAAACAGGACCCGGCGTTCAGAGAGCCGCACTCTCCACTTCCCTGCTCTGTCCTCTGGGGGACTAAGGTCTCCTTCCTTCCTCCTCATTCCCCCTCACTCCTGTCCGTAAGAAATTACACTGATCAGAACATTCCGACATCTGGTCAAGACGGCAGCATTGGTAAACACAGCAGCCTCCTCACACAACCACATCAAAATGACAACCAAAGTTTAAAACCACCCTCACTCAGAACCGTCAGAACCGAGTGGAATGAAGTCTGACAACTATGGAACTGACGAAACCGCACCCATCCAGGCTGGTCTGAGGGGTGGAGATACGGAATGGGCTGGTTGCACATCCACCCGTGGTGGATAAAAGTTCGGGAGGGGTTATCTTCAGAGCGAGGAGTACCAGCCCTACAGCAGGCCACCCAGCCCAGGGTTCCAATGCTAGGAAAATAAGACCCCCTACCTTCTGGCTGCAAAAATCAGTGGGGACTGAGTTGATGGAAGAAACTTCTGGAGCCCCAAGCAATTCCTCTTAAAGAACCTATACACAGACTTATTCAGATTCACTCACTCTGAGCTCCAGCACCAGGGTAGCAGTTTGAAAGGCACGAGTGGGATACAGGGAGGAACTAAAGTGTCTGGCATCAAAGGCGAGAGCTGGGGGACAGCTTTTTCCCAGACAGAAAGGCAGACAGAGACCACTGTCCCTTTTCTGAACTCTTTCCCTACAGAGCCACAGAGCCAGCAGGTGGGTGCCATATCTGAGACTCCATCAACCTGGCTAACATTGCTGGACCCACCTTGGGGATCTCCAAAGACTCTGCCCTACCCAGCTTACTGGCCCACCAAAGCTGCTTTTCCATATGAATGGCAGGTCTAGGCTCCTCTTTGACAACTTCCTAAATCCTTTCAAATAAGTAACAGCCAGCCTCAGTGAACCTCCAACCCCCATACCTCTTGCTAAGAGGCCCCAGGCCTGCCACTAGCAGCAAACAGACTAGAGTCACAGCTTGCCTTTGCCTGGGACTCTCCAAGCCCAGCACAAGGAACAACCATCTCAGATTGCTTTACAGCTCAGGCAGGGTGGCTTTGGGGCAAAACACAGGTGTGGGGTGACCTTGCTCTACACTACCCAGGAAACACCATAGCCTACGCACCCAGTGGACAGCTACAGTCCGTGTAGGAGTGCCACCACCCTGCCCCTGCACAGCTGATCCTCCAAGCAGGGGAGTGGTTGGTGGTCAGTGGTCACAGCCAGTCCTTACAGCTGACTGGCCTGGGTAAATCTCTCCCACTGATCTGCCAACAGCAATCAAGGATCAACTACAAGAGGGGGGTGTACTCAGCCCACACGAAGGGCGCACCTCGAGTCCCCAGCTTGGGAGATGGGAAGGCTGTGCCACTGGACCCTATAGAACACCTACTACATTAGGAGATACTACAAAGACATGGAGTCATAGAAGCACTACCCAATACATAGACGCAAACACAGGGAGGCTGCCAAAATGAGGACACAAAGAAACGTGGCCCAAATGAAAGATCCAAACTCCAGAAAAAGAACTAAACAAAATGGAGGTAAGCAATCTATCAGATGCAGAGTTCAAAGCACTGGTTATAAGGATGCTCAAGGAACTTAGCGAGGACCTCAGCAGCCTAAAAAAAGATCCAGCTGGAAACTAAAGATACACTAATTGAAATAAAAAACAATTTACAAGGAAACAGCAGTAGAATGGATGAAGCCAAGAATCAAATCAATGATCTGGAACTTAAGGAAGCAAAAAACAACCAATCAGAACAAGAAGAAAAACAAATCCAAAAAAACGAGGTAGTGTAAGCAGCCTCTGAGATAACTTCCAGCGTTTTAACAGTCACATCGTAGGTGTGCTGGAAGGAGAAGAGAAAGAGCCAGAAATTGGAAATCTATTTGAAAAAATAATGAGAGAAACTTCCCTAATTTGGTGAAGGAAATAGACATGCAAGTACAGGAAACACAGAGAGTCCCAAACAAGATGATGCAGAGGTCCACTCCAAGACATATCACGCCAAATGTTAAAATGCCAAATGTTAAAGATAAAGAGAGAATCTTAAGAGCAGCAAGAAAAAAAAGTTAGCTCCCTATAGGGGAGTTCCCATAAGACTGTCAGCCGATTTCTCAAAAGAAATTTTGCAGGCTAGAAGGGATTGGCAAGAAACATTCAAAGTCATGAAAAGCAGGGACCTACAGCCAAGATGGCTCTACCCAGCAAAGATATAATTTAGAATCGAAAGGCAGATAGAGCTTCTCAGACAAGAAAAAACTAAAGGAGTTCATCATCACCAAACCATTATTATATGAAATGTTAAAGAGATTTATTTAAGAAAAAGATCAAAACTATGAACAATAAAACAGCAATAAATACTTATCAACAACTGAATCTAAAAAACAAACTAAGCAAACAAGAACAGAGACAGAATCATGGATACAGAGAGTGTCTTAATGGTTCCCAGACTGAGGGCGAGGGGGTCGGGTATGGGTGAAGAGGTGAGGTGATTAAGAAGTACAAATAGGTAGCTACGGAACAGCCATGGGGATGTAAGGTACACTATAGGAAATGGAGTAGCCAAAGAACCTACGCATGACCCATGGACATGAAAATGGTGTGGGAACTGTCCGAGGGAGTAGGAGGTGCTGGGTGGAGGGGTGGGCAAAGGGGGGAAAGCTGGGACAACCGTAATAGCATAATCAATTTTTTAAAAATCCAGCTCATCTAAAATGTTCTTGTAATGTGCCCCGGCTGGTATAGCTCAGTGGATTGAGTGCGAGCTGGGAACCAAAAGCTCCCGGTTCGATTCCCAGTCAGGGCACATGCCTGGGTTGCAGGCCAGGTCCCCAGTGAGGGCCATGTGAGAGGCAACCACACATTGCTGTTTCTCTCCCTCTCTTTCTCCCTCCCTTCCCTTTTCGCTCTTTAAAAAAAAAAAAAAAAAATCTTAAAAAAAAAAATTTGAAAAAGAAAAAAAAAAAAAAGACAATTTAGATAATATTGCATAAAGCACCGAACTACTTTCTTATACAATACACAAAAACTAACTGAAATGGATTAGTAAGGCCCGGAACCACAGAACTCCTGGAAGAAAACCACAGGTGGTTAAGCTCCTTGACATCAGGGTTGGTGAGGGCTTTTTGGGTATGACTCCAAAAGCAAAAACAAACAGGTAGGACTACATTAAACTAAAAACTTCTTCATAGCACAGGAAATCATCAGCAAACTGGAAAGACAACCTATGGACGTGAGAAAATATCTGCAAAACATACACCTGATAAGGGGTTACAATTCAAAATATATAACATCAGGAAAATGCAAATCAAAATCACAATAAGGTATCATCTCACACCTGTCAGAATGGCTATTATCAAAAAGCCAAATAACAAACAAATGTTGGCGAGAATGTGGAGAAAAGAGAACCCTTGCACACTGTAGGTGGGAATATAAATTAGTGCAACCATCATAGAAACAGTACGGAAGGCTCCTATAAAAATTAAACCAGACCGGCTGGTGTGGCTCACTGGATTGAGCGCGGGCTGGGAACCAGAGGGTCCCGGTTCGATTCCCAGTCGGGGCACATGCCTGGGCTGCAGGCCGGGTCCCCAGTGGGGGCCACGTGAGAGGCAACCATACATTGCTCTTTCTCCCTCCCTTCTCCTCTCTCTGAAAATAAATAAATAAAATCTTTAAAAAAAAAAGTGTTTTTTTGTAACCATGTATGGTGATGGATGTTAACTAGACTTATTGTGATGATCATTTCACAATATATATCAAAACATTAGGATGTACATCTAAAATTAATATAATGCTATATGTCGATTCTATCCCCCAAAAGAAATTACTTAGCGCACAACGCAATCCAGATGCCATGAAAACAGCAAACAAGCCAGGAAGAAACCTGGTCGGGGGAAGCCTATGTGCTTGCTTACCATTGTTCTTCTCACTGTCCGCAGGTTTCATCTGTATAGGATGGTGCATCTGAAAAGAAAAACACATGGGTATTACCACTGTGCACACTGAAGGTATTCAGAAGTATGAGGACTCCGAAAGGAACTGCCGAAACTAGAGCCCATAAGAGTTCTCTTGAACTAATGTCTGACTACCTCATGACTTTTCCTCACAAAATTCCAGGACAGAACACTGAGTCAAGTAGTCAAAATTCCCTTGGCTGAGAATTACTTTCAGCCTATCTTCTCCGAAAGCCCCCTTTACATGCATTCCTGTGGCAGTCACCCTTTCCCCAAAACGGTTTTCAGTGTGTGCTGGATACACATAAGCATGTTCCATGTGTCAAAACCACAGTTCCACTTAGTAGGAGGAGCTTTCTTACCCCTGGGAGGACCTTCATGTTGTGAAGAGCATTCTGTGCTTCTAATGCAGCTTTGCGGGTGTAAAATGTAACAAAACAGCACCCTGCAATAAATAAGATTTCACAAAATCAAGAGATTTCACAAAATCAAGCCCACCCTTTGAAAGCAGCAATTCCTAGAGCTCGTAGTCCCCCCTGGACACACAGGGCTGGGGCAAAGAGGTTCACAACTGTGAGTATGAGAAACACGGTTTATTCTTGTATCATTATTTATTATTGTATTATTTTCCAGATAAACAACTGTAAACTACTTTTGCCCTACCTTTCATTAGAACTTAAAAAGGGCAGGGTTTATTAAAATTAGTTGAGAGAGATAAGGACAGCAGAGACAGAGACACAGAACCTAGCAGAGAAAAAAACAAACATTATTTTCTATGCATTTTCTTTATTGTTATAGTCTCTCAGTTCTTTATTTTTAATTTATTCCAGAGAGAGAGGGCAGGGGAGAGGGAGGGAAGGAGGGAGGGGCAGAGACATCGACTTGTTGTTCCATTTATTTATGCATTCATTGGTTGCTTCTTATATGTGCCCTGACCAGGGATAGAACCTACAACCTTGGTGTATCAGGAAGATGCTCTAGCAACTGAGCTACCTGGCTAGGGCCTAGTCTCTTAGCTCTATTAAAATTCTCCTTTAGCTGTTCCTATAACTTCTTTGGGAAAGATGACTTCCCTTACAAAGCTCCCAGCACCAAGCCATGCGACCCACCTGTCTGAGCACGGGACAGTGTGCTGGGCAGGAGCACTCAGCTACAGACGAGACACATGGGGACCTTGAACTCCTGTGGCTCTCTGTCTACCAGAGACTCTTCCTTTTTAGAACAAACCATTCCTTACTTTGTAGCCAATTTTACCATATACCTCAAACATAATTATCGCTTATTAAATTATAAAATGACTTAAGAGCAAGATCCTCTTACTATCTTTTTTTGGACTCTTGGTTCTCATCAAATATAGTTAAGCTTCTAACAGCACATGGTGCTGACTGAGATCTGTAGGTTTTGTTTTTTGTATCTTTGCTGGGGACAGGAAGGAGGAGGTGTATCTTGTAAATCCTGTGTCCATAGTCCATGAGATGACATATAGTTCTTTCAAAATCACTATGCAATTAAGATGTTAAATTATTGCATATTATATTGCCAGTCATTTTAAAAAACTACAATACTTTATATTTTTGGTTAACTATGCCAAAAAGAGAAAATAATTTATGGTTCTAGATCCTGTTATTAAAACTGGTTTCAAACATGACAATCATATTTGTTCACATCTGCACTGTCGAAAAGCTTTCACAGAGAATTACTCTGAACTGGTCCCTTGGAAAAATAAGAGCATGGCTGTGTGTGCAGGGGCAAAGCTAATGCCTCATCCACCATCAGTCCTGTGATACGTCCACTCGGCTGGGGATTTCTGGCAGCAGCTCAGGCTTTCTTCTGTTCATTTTATAGGCCACAGCAAACAGGTCACCTACAAAAAGGCCCTCCTACTTGCTAAGCCATGCTGCAAGGCTTCTATGTACTCTAACAGAAATCCATGGCTACATGACAATCTTTTTCTTTCAGCTTACTTTAGCCAAAATACTAAAGAAAACCTTATGTAGTTGGTTTAAACTTAATTCTTGTCAGTCCATTCATTCCCAAGATCCAATGAGATGCTCACATGAGTCTATCTGTTGAATTTAGAGCTCTCACAAAGGACAACTCAAGAGTCAACTTACAAATCATCCTAATGAAGTCATCTTAACTTATTTTTAAGCCACAAAACATGTATGAGCTGGAATATATAACTACTATAAAACAAGACTCTCCCGCCTCCCCCCATATGATCAGAGGAACATTCTGGCAATGAGAGAGCATGCACATGACAAAAATTACAAATAAAACCCAAACCCTCACCTTTGCTCTGAGGAGGGTTTTGGCTCCTATCCCTTAGGACGTTGATTTCATAGACAGCACCATACTGTTCAAAGAGTTCCCTCAAGTCCTTCTCAGACCAGGTCCTTGGGACCTGGCCCACAAACATCTTAATAGCATCAAGATCCGGTTGGTCTGGGTGGTCCAGGGTGCCGTTCATTTTCTTTGAGCTGCATCAGATAAAATGAAACTAATATTATGTATTTATGTTGCTTTCCAGAGGGAGTTTTCTTTGCTTTAAAGATCTCAACTACTTCCTGAGAAAGTAGGGGGAAAAGATTCTACTTCGTTTACTTCCACTCAATTTACCAAAGTTCCCTGGTCCTCTCTCACCATGGCCACCCCACCCCCACATTAGAATTAGATCCCCTACTAAAGTCATCATTCTGATTAGAACATCCTGGGTTTTAATTAAGAAACTAAATGTCACTTATTCCTTATCAAGCATGAAAATTCTAAGAACTTAAGAGGTGAAGTTACTAATGAAAATTTTAATAATTTTAAACACGCATAAAATCACAAAAGACAACTGATTATGAAAAGACTCAGGACTCTCAATGAATACAATGACAGGTAAAAAGCTTTCTTTCAGTAGCATCAGAACAGAAGCACTTGATTTCCAAGGCCTAAGCTAAGGACTGACTAGAATGTCCGTCTTTGAACGCAGCTGTCTCACGTGCTAACCCAGCTGTTCTGAGTTAGGCCCCAGACCAAAGCAAAACTTTGCCTCTTCAACTCTAAAAGATATTACATAAACATAAACAATGATGTCAACATTCTAAGTTTTTATTGTTTCTTAGTTATCCAATTTAATGCTACTTTTCCAACTTTACCAGTTAATTCCCTTACCAACTGCAACTATTATGACACCAACAAATTCTTCCAATCCTATTACACCAAACTTGTAATGTTCATACTTGAATACCTTCACTGCTACCACTGCAACTGCCAAGAACCTAGGGGGATTCTTGCACTGTAAGTATTTCTACCACTCAAAATAAATCAAAGACCTTCTCTACAGTGTTTCAAGATCTTATCATATACTGGTAACAACTTAAATTCCAAAGAGCCAGCATAATTAACTTTTCTATTACTGTTTGCTGCTTCATCCAGAATCGTATCATCATATTCAAATTTGCCATGTTTTAATATTCAATCCTAAATAAAATGGTAGTTTTCATTAAAGGAAAAACACTTTTTATACCACTGTTATCTTTTGAACAGTATTTGAAGGTCCTTGAGAATGATGAATGTAGGAAAGAAACTCAACCTCTGTCTTTTAATTCCTACATCTCATAACTGAACACCCACAATGACTATTCTCATTAACCTAGCATTAACTTATTATCAAAAGCTGTTAATACAGACCGACTCTGTGTCACTATGCCTGTACAGGTTCCCCATACTCTAGCTTTAGTCTAGAGCTCCTTGAATGCAGAAACTGTTTTACTTCCTATTCATTCTTGTAGGCACACCTGGTTCAATGTAAGCACTCAGTGTGGGATGGAAGAAGTTTCTTGTTCTCATTCTCAACAATTCCCCTAGTAAGCAACTAACTCTGATAAAAATGCATGTTGTGCATAAATAGGGACAAATAGCACAAATTAAAAAGCCTCTATTATCTCTTATGATTATTTGATTGTCACAGGATTAACCTGCCCGTTGTAAAGGGTAAAGGGAGCCATATATATGGTGATAGAAGATGATGGGACTTTGGGTGGTAGCCACGCAATGCAATATAAAGATCATGTACCACAGAAATCTGCACTAGAAACCTATGTAATCTTGACCATTGTCACTCCAATAAATTTAATTAAAAAAAAAATGAAATAAATTTTAAAATGCACTATTACTAGGGAAACAATGAATATCACTCCCTGTAACCTGCTCCCAACAACTTTAATTATCAAGTTTAATATTTTATTAAAATGTTGCTTATCACACCCTGGCTGGTGTGGCTCAGTGAACTGAGCACTGGCCTGCAAACCTGGAGATTGCAGGTTCGATTCCCAGTCAGGGCACACGCCCGGGTTGTGGGCCAGGTACCCAGTTGGGGGTGTGCAAGAAGCAACCGATCAATGTTTCTCTTCCTCTCTCCCTTCCCCTTTAAAAATAAATAAAATATTTAAAATGTTGCTAGTCTTTAATTATATTTCTATTCTAGAGAGAGTTAACATAAATCCCCAATGGCGCTCAGAATATGTTTTGATGATAAGGAAGCTGACAGCTGTTTTCTGGAAGAGTCAGGGTTTCATTAACTAGTGTTACACATCGGGGGCAACTGCTTTCGGCTTGTCCCTTCTGCCTGCATTTGAGTGCTGTTTCTAAACTTTCTACATCACTGTGAACACAGGCAACACATGTGGATTGTGGTTTATCCAAAAGTTCAGCGGAGACTCAACATTAGAGACAAACATCCTTCTTTCTCTCTTTACTCTCTGAATCCTTCTCCACGTCTTCCTTCCACCTACTCCATGGGCAACACCCCACCCCAGTTCATTAGAAGAATCCCCAAGAGCACTGCTGCCCAAAGTGCCCAAGGACCAGGGGCAGATTTCAAACTTAACTCTTTAGAAACTTTTATAACAACTGGACTAGGTAATTTTGTAAATGTTCAATCTAATAATAATAAAAAGACACGAAATGCAAATTTACACTTTGTTTTCTACTGAATTGTTTCTATGGTATTTTACAAGCTGGAAGGAGAGAGACAGGATGCAGTCCTTCATCAATTTGAGAAGCACTTCTACAGCACGGCAAATGATCAAGCCAGGCTCAAGATGCTGTGGGTATCATGCAACTGCAATGATGCATTGGCTTGCTCCTTCCTCCAATAAATGCTGGGCACTTCCTTACACAGTTCAGGCACTGTGTTATATGTTGCATACATCAGTGAGTAAGAAAACATTTCACTGGAGCACATGAAGAATTAGAAATAAAAGTAACAACATCAGCTACAGATAACCCAAAAAAGGGAAAAGCAACCATGTAGCCTATGCATATGTAACAAGCAGGCACAAACTTCAGGTTATCATGTCTGAAGAGATGAGCAACAATGAATGCTCCTTCATTTTCAACCTTCCACATATACTTCCAGTGTGTATGTCGTCCTTAGTTAAAAGTAACCACTGCATAAAAGTCACATGAGATGAAAAACCTAGTGTGACATGCAAAGGATTACACATCATCCAGGTATAGCATTTACTCTACATGTCACCAAATCCGTTCTCAGATTTGTGCCTTACCTCCCACTGATGAAGGGTCAGTGATCTGGAGTTAGGTGTATTTAATACACCTACTCAAGAGCCAATGAATTCAGCAGCCCCCTAGAGAACTGTCTATGGTGTACCTATCATTTCTAAAAGGCAAGTCTGTAAAATTCTTATCTTCTGTGGAGGTACTGAACTCAGAATAAGATGAAAGAAAGGAAAAGCATGGTCTGCAGCGGTGAGGGAAGAAAGGAGATAAGAAGGCAGCAAGTGTTTTAGGAAAGAGGCATGGCACCAACCCACCTCTTTCTATGTTCTGCTTCTGACAGCAGAAGTGATAGTGGCAACAACTGGCAAATCATTAAAAATGAAAAAAAAAATCAGGACCAGAGGCTGCCTTGTCTACCTGATTGTTCATGGAACATGATGTAGGAAAACAGGACAGAGAACCAACTTGGAAGAGAAACAGGGAAGGGAAAACAAAGAGCTTTATTTTCAAAGCATATATCTGTTCAAAATTCCTAAAGATGAACTCTCTCTTCTCTTTCTCCTATCACGGGACCGAGTTGATCTTCGGTCCCACTTCTTTCCCATCCTCCAGCTGATGAGACCGGGAGTGGCTCTTAATCCAACAAGCTGGTCCACTGGCTGGCCAGAAACCTAAGACCATGACCACTATGCTTAAAACAGAACGACAGGCCTGACTAATCAAGTTCCTTTACAGATGCACTTAGCAAGACAACAGCCACTAGCCACATGTGACTAATGGCTACTGCACAGGACAGCAGAAAGAGAGGACATTTTTTACCTCTTCACAGGAAGCTCTACTGCACAGCAATGCTCTAAAGAATCTAGAGTTGGTGAACAGAAACAGTGGTGAAGTCAGAAGTGGAGATGGTTCAACTAGAGATAGTGTGAGTTGGGTTGACAAGATAAAAGGACAAGTGGCAAGAGATAACAGGGGTCATGCTACAACACAGATGAAGTTTAAAACATGCTGAATGCCAGAAGCCAATCACAAAAGGCTACATGTTATGTGATTCCATTTATGTGAAATATCCAGAACAGGCCAATCTGCAGAGACAGAAAGCAGGCAAGTGGGTGCCTAGGGAATGGGGACTGGAGGTAGGAGAGAAGGGAGGGAATGATTGCTAAGAGGTACAGGGTTCCTTGTTAGGGTGATGAAAATGTTGCGGCCCTGGCCAGGTAGCTCAGTTGGTTAGAGCATCACCCGTGATACGCCAATATTGTGGGTTCGATCTCTGGTCAGGGTACAAAGAAGCAACCAATGAATATACAAATTAGTGGAATAACAAATCGATGTATTTTTTTTTTCTCTCAAATCATTTTTTAAAATTTTCTTATTCTGCAATTAGTGGTGATAGTTGTGGGCATAGTAAAAATCACTGAATCATGCAGTTTAAAAGTTATGTGAATTATATCTCAATGAAAGAGAGACAGAGACAGAGAAAGGGAGTAAGGAATCAGAAGACGAGCTAGAAGGGCAGGGGTGAGGCAAAGAAAGCCATGCTGTAACCCTGAAGTTACAAGGCAGGTGAAGAGTAGAAGCAGCAGCACACACAGAGAGCAGACCATGGGTTCTGAGTCGGAAAGAGTTTTCAGGTCTTTCAGCTGTGGAGTTCCTGATTACATTATAGCCCAGTCTGCAAGTGTCCTTACAAAAACACCCTTAAATACTGCTTTCACATCTGTTTAAAAATCATTTCCAAAACCTTTCATTACTCATTTTTTCCCTCTCTCTTCATGACCTGTTGACTGCTATTTGTTCACTTATAAACAGAGAAATTCCAGATACTTACCTATCTCTCTGCTTCCCAGCAGGCATAAATACTTTTTTCCATCCCAAACCCCAGCCACTGCCCAGCTCTACCCACAGGTCCCGCTGGCACATACTGTGCTATGAGAAAAGCAGCACAGAAGAACATTAGAGCAAAAAGGGCCCTGGCCTGAGACTTATCAGCTGTTCTCTAGTGAGAACAAGACAGAATGTGTCTATGCTGGAAGTTTTTTCATGTGGATAAAGGAAGTTCTTCCATGGTTAGTTGGAAAAAGCTATCAATAAAGGTTTTTAAGTCACCACTCAACAACAGAATAGCTAACAATCTGCTTGTGAAGGTTTTTAACCTTCTTCCCCAAGGTATGGCGATAATGTCTGAAGCACCTATCTCTGTAATCATCTCTAATTCTTAAAAACCCTCAGAGGACTTACCATTCATTCAACTGTATTTTGCAAGCTCCTACAATGTGCCAGGCACTACACACTATAAGGATCTATTACAGTGGGGACTGAACAATTCCCGCCCTGGAGGCAGTGGCAGTGACCAAGTGGAAGGTCGCAACTATAATACCCAACGAAAGCTTTAGCAAATGAATAAAAGTTCTGTGGAAAAAAGTGGCTAATACAGTTTATTTTATTTGGAGAGGGGGAGGATGTACAAGAATGTAAGCAGAAGGGACTAAGCAGCAGGGAACAGTGCTACACAGCACGGAGCTAGGAAAGCCTGAAGGGAGAGGAGCAGACGTAAGGACTCGGGAGAATACTGAGATAACACTGCAAAGGCAGAAAAAGCACTTGAGAAAGTTAAAAGGTTGAGTATAAAAACATTTAAAATAGTAGGAAAGTATGTTTTATTAGAAAATTGATGCAAATAAAGAGATGGGTTGGAGAGAACCAGTGAGGGGCTTTCCATGTCATACTGAAAGGACTGGACTTTATTCCAAGATTTTATCTTTTAAAAGACATCTGGTAACAGGATGAAATAAAGTGACAAAATATGAAGATCAGGAAGCTCTTGTAAAAACTAGCTCTGAGAGTCAGAATTAGTCTTAAGCAACGCTGAGAAATATGAGGGGGAGGGAGTGGTACAAATCCACTAAACTTGGAGATCACTCCATCAAGGATATGAGGTGGAGGAAGACTTACTCTTGCGTTCTAGCGCAGACCACATGAGGGACTGCTTTTGCATGGGGAAGCCTTCAGATGGAGATACTCAGTGAATAGTTTTTAAAACGTCATACAGTTCAGGGGATACTTACAGGATACATAGAGAGATCTGAGAATCAGAAAAGCACATTAATGGTCCCTTGAGCAATGGGAGAGCTGAAAGAAAAACCTCTAAGATACACCCCTTGGAGAACACCCATGTCTTATGGTGCAAGCCAAGTAAGAGGAGCCAGTGGAAGCTGAAGAGTGGTCAAAGTAGAACCGAGAGAGAACAGGAACCAGGGCTCAGGTCCCCAGGCTCCTCCACAGCCCCTCTACAAATTCTCTGTTGTGAGAAATTTTGAAATAAGATACACTGCTAGGTCACATTCCCAGGCAGTATCACTTCAAAGAGAAAACCACCGATGTCAAGCCTCCTGCTAAAGCAGCACAAGTGTAAAGGGCTTAGAATCCAAGAAAGAGATGGCAACACACACCATTCTCCAGAACATTCTTCTCCTTAACTCTGTGGTGAGTATTTTGGTATATGGTATTGGCTTGGGCCTGAGGACTTGCAATAATGAGAACTGATGGGTAACTCTGCTCAAAGACACCTGAGGCCCAGTCTAGGGGGCAAAAATAAAGTGTCTATCATTAAACTTGCATTGTAGGCCCAAGGTTGACTCCAATTCTCCTCTGGCAAGTCAGTTCTAGCCCCTCTCAACTGAGTTTCTCATCTGTAAAATAGGGGCAATAGCCTACGCCCAATTAACCTCAAAAGGCTTTTATGAAGCTGGATGACTAAACAGATGCCAATGCACTTGGGGGGAAATAATAGAACAATCTACTCCCTGATTACCTCTATTCAGAATGACCTATTTTCAGTTCATTAGTTATCAAACTCTAGTGTGCATGAAAACCACATGGAACATTATTAAAAACAGATTCTTAGGCCCTATTCCAGCATAGGAACATCTGGGCATGGGTCCAGGAACCTGCATTCTTATACTCCAGGTAACTTCCATGCAGTGTTCCATGGTCCAGACTTCATGGGATACTGTATCGGTCCAATCTCTTAAAAGATGAGAAAACAGATTGAGGAAAAATACTGTATCTAAGGCTGAACAATAGGCCATGGCAAAGCATAGAGAGAAAGTGTTACAATGAAAGATAATGTGAGCCCTGGCTGGTGTGGCTCAGTGGATTGAGTGCTGGCTTGCAAACCGAAAGATAATTTGAGCCACAAAGTCCTATTTCTTGGGATCGTATATCTGGTACACGGGAATAATTTTTATTGTGCAGTTAGTCTTTATGATGGCATTCATTATGATTTCACCTGGTATCTGCTGCTAAAATAGAATTTCAGCAGTAAAGAACTCTCATAAAAAGACATCTACATTACTATTATTTTGAAGACTAGAGGGAAAGCATAGGATCTACTTCAAATGAGCAAGCCAGGTAACTTTGAGGGCCACCAAACTATTCCATGAAGAGCTGTTCAGAATCGGCTATTATCCACATTGTTACATCCATCCCAGGGTAGCCTGATTCGCACATGGCGGTCTAAACTCAAAGACTTGCAACTACCATCTGTTATCTAGGGAATATTCTACCATTTAATATCCTTGGATTTGAATGACCTAAGATTCACTTATTTGAGGTTCCAAGATACTCTGAAGCCTGGGTAAAGTAACAGAAATCAGGAGTTAGAAATGTACTCTCCACAAAACCCAGAACTCAGGTTCCCTGTAGCTGTAACTCAGAGCTGGTTAGTGTTTTAGTTCTATACAACGGCAGCGTCACTTCTTGAACAGCACTGCAAAGTGATGAGGCTTCTCATTCCCACATTCAAAATTCATTTGGGCAAACTGCCAATCAAGATTGGTCTAATGTGGGGGAAGGGGTACCTGGTTATCTCCCAAATCATGTACCATGTTGCATTTTCAATTAGATTGGGGGAAAAAATCAAAATCCAGAATTATAGTTTAGATGTCAATATAGCATTCTGCATATACTACTAAATACACCCTCTGTGATATGAGTTTACCAGTCTCCTCTGTAATGCATCTAAGAATTTGATCATTAAAAATAAGTAACTTCCCTAACGATCATTTGAATTACATTCCCAACCCAGAGTAATAAAACTACAGTTTAAAAAAAAATACCTTGGAACCTATCATATGGGAAAACATTACAGCTTGAAGGGAGAGAAGCAAGCACACCTGATGTGATGTTGCTGTCATATATCAAATGTACCCTCTCATGTACAGAACTTCATTGTGGTCTTGAAGAAAAAAATCCGTAATAGTAATAAGACAGAATAGGACTCTACTAGAAAACAACAATAGTGTGGACTTTGGCTTCCTCGCCCAATTTTTTCTTCTTTTAAGGAAAGGGACCAGTTTCATTAAATAACAAAGAAAACAACCCAGTTCCTCTGCTTATGATAAAAAAAAAAATTAGACAACAAAAATACTTACACGGGACTGGAATTCAAAGAGCAATGATCCACCATCATTTCTGGAAGGAAATCCAACTTAAACGCAGCCATCACCTCACTCTCCCCTTCAGAAGTCAATGATATTAACTTGCTGCACTTGTCTGATCCACAAATACACACAGCTTTAGCTTCCTGGGCCCCACAAAAAACACAAAGTGGAAACAGGAGCTCAGGGAAACCAGCAATCAGTGCCACAGAAACAGGCAGGACTGGGGAAGGGAACGGGAATAATGGATTAAAAGGGGGATGTGACCATGTGAAGGGAGGCTCAGCCCAGCACACAATGAAAGTGCTGATGCGCCAGGCTTGTTTTATGCGATTTTCCCTGGCGAAGCAGTACTATGTGCACTGTCAGATAAATAGAGTGTCAAATCCATGAAGATAGCAGTGGCTAACAGAGCAGAAGAAACACAAACTTGTTTCACATTTTCCAAACTCCTCTGCAAATCAGTTTTTGAGGATGCCCCAAATCTGATCATACCTGATGGGGGGAACTCACCTTCTTACCTTACATGGTCTGAAAATGTTTTTGTTGTTTTAAATATTTATTTTTAGAGAGAGGGGAAGGGAGGGAGAAAGGGAAACATCAATGTGTGGCTGCCTCTCACGCACCCCCTACCGGGGACCTGACCCGCAACCCAGGCATATGTCTTGACTGGGAATCAAACCAGCAACCCTTTGGTTCTCAAGCCAGCACTCAATCCACTGAGCTACACCAGCAAGGACTGAAAATGTTTTTGAAAAGAACTGAGCCAAGGCTGGTATGGCTCAGTGGACTGAGCGCCGGCCTGCAAACCAAAAGGTCGTGGGTTTGATTCCCAGTCAGGGCACATGCTGGGTTGCAGGTCAGGTCCTCAGTTGGGGGTACACCCAATCAATGCATCTCTCACCCGTTGATCTTTCTCTCCCTCGCTTTCTCCCTCTCCTCCACCTGGAAATAAGTAAAATCTTGGGGGGGAAAGAGAAAGAAAGAAAGAAAAAAAAAAAAAGAACAAGATTGTTAGCCTTGGTCGGCACTTAGTTTCCATGTGTCAAAGATAGCAATAAGCATAGTGCATGGGTACAAGGTAACCTCAGAATAGTGGAAATGAAGGACCACTGGTTCTGACCATCAGAAGCAGGCCAGAGGGTGGCTGAAGAACTGGCCACTAGAAACTTACTGCTCACATATTACTACTACCTGTACTGGACTGCTTTCTTGATACGTTGACAGCAGGGTGTGCTCCCTCATCAGAGTGAAGAACTTTAAAAACTGCTGCTTCAGTGACATTCTTTAGGTGGAACAAGGCAGACCTTCTTTACTAACTCTAAACCTTAATTTGCCAGAGAATTTAAAAAGGTAAAAATGAAAATGGCATTGCACCATTCTGCCTCATGACAGAGTACTAGGAAATAATGTCTTTTCAGTTGTTTGACCTTTCTAATAATGAAAAAGAACCAGGGCCTGCTAGGGACAAACACTAGAACCCGTAAGGAAGGGCAGAGACATGTAGACTAAGCTGTCTTCATTCGCTGTCCTCCTTTAAACTTGCTAAAACCAGGATTAATGAATGCAGACATAAAAATTCTATTGTGGGTGAGCAGCAGAGATGGATATACTTAGCAGTCAAGGCAGATGTGGTGCTCCCGTTCTCAATTTAGCTCCACATCCCTCCCAAAAACAAATGGTGGCATTTCAATATTTAGGCGATGACTCTAAAACTGCATCTCTGAAGGCTCCCAAATTTCACAGCCCTTCTTTCCATATTTATCGTTAGGGTTGCCTTACCTCAAAAATTTCACTTCACTCAAGCTCAGTTAACAACACAGGGAACTTTGGAAAAAAGAAGTTATGTTCAGCCTGTAAAGAGGTAAATGAATGAACGCCTAAATGTGTGTATTTATTTAGGGGGAAAAACAAAAAAAAAAGCAAACAACTGAAAGGCAGCACATCGTGGTATAGGTCTAATGTTCCAGACTGTGTGACAATGGCTGACATCTGCCCTGCATTTGACCGAGGAAGGCAGAAACTGACCACCTGAAATTTAAAACTATAATTGCAGTGAACTACTTTTCTATTTTGTCAGAGACCTTGCCTTATTTGATCTACTGCTTCGGGGCAGAAGTGGCAGGAGCGCTCTTCCATGCGATCAGGGAAGGAAGCGAAAACAAGCTGCAGGCGAGAGGAGACCATGCAACTCGATACACAGCTCGCCAAGCCCTGACTCTGCCAGACAGGCGGAGGGTGATAACCAAAGCTGGGACTGGTTAAGTAACTGCTAGTTTTGTCCCAGTTTCTCCTGTGTACACTGGAGCTGGTCACATGCCTCCTCCTATAGAAAGATACCTGGATCAAGAAGTAAATTTGTGAAGTCAGTTAACTGAATTAGATTTTTTTAGTTCAAGAATTCCTTTGAAAAGGAATCAACATATTTTTTAAAAACCCCACTAGTTATTGTAATGCTTTTATTATTCAGTAAAAATACATGGCTTTTAATTACATCTCTACTTCAATGAGAATCACATCTATAGTAAGGAGTACTTAAATGCGGCAGGCGTCACTGTGTAGCCTGGCACTGCTCAGGGCATGAAACGATGAGCACTCCTGACAGTAAGTTTCACCAAGCCAAATGTACGAAGTACTTATTCAGAGCAATGTTTTAAAATTCATTTTACAATATATAAGCAACACTGCTTTAAAAACCTACAAGATGGGAATGTTATCACATGAAGGAGAATGCTTTTCTTGAGGCAGGTCACAAGAGTTATCTCAGTATAATTAAATCCAACATGCTTACAGGGGGAAAAAACCACAGAAATTAATCATAAGTCACTCAATTTTAGAAAAGGGTTACAAAGTTAAATGATGATAAAAACAATTATGGGTATACAAAATGCAGGTGTTCAAACTTAAAAGTAGGATTAAAAGTTATTCACAAAAAATGCCCTTAAGTTGTTGTTTTTAATTTCTAAATCAGAAATACACTCCAGGCTTTCCCCATCCAGGATGCGTTAGAAATGAAGAGCTGGCAGGAAGGATGATAAACAAGGGCTCACTGCAAAACGAGGCCTGAACTTTCCCTCAGCCCGTTTACCACTTGTCCTCATTATGAATTTATATTCAAGGGTCTCTCTTCTTTCTTTGGTTGTCTGTCTCGTTTTTCTTTGCTTTGAATAGTCTATAATTCTTTTCTAAGGGCAGTAATGCAAAGCTTGATTATTGCAAAGCAGGTAGATACAATCAGTCTACTAAAACATTAAGAACCCAAATCATAAAAAATGATGGGTAGATAAGGGGAACCCTCAAGAACAGCACACCCTGCATTTAGAATACCTAAATGGCATAAGCCAGGGTGTCAAACTCATTTTCACCGGAGGCCACATCAGCCTCATGGTTGCCTTCAATGGGCTGAAATAATTTTAGGACTGTATAAATGTAACTAAACCTTAACTGTTAAGGAGTTGAGATTACATTCAGCCCCTTGAAGGCAACTGCCAGGTTGATGTGGCCCTTAGTGAAAATGAGTTTGACACCCCTGGTACAAGCAATTTAAAAACCGAATTAAGAGGGAGAAATACTAGAAACAACAGCCTTTGTTTTGTCAAAAAGAGCGAAAGAGCAAAGAAAAGCATAGTTAAGCAAGGAAATAAAAACAAAAACCCAAGTGGCATATGCCTGTCTAACCAGGGAGTTCAGTGACAGGTGAAGCGGTTTTATACTTCCACCCAGATAATCTAAATGTGTTTGTTTTAAAGGGCAAAATGTGAGGTCTAGTTAGAGGAACTTAGAGCCTGTAACTAACTTATAAAAGAAACTCTAAGTGTCATTAAAAATCACCATCAGCCTTGGCTGGTGTAGCTCAGTGGATTGAGTGCGGGCTGGGAACCAAAGGGTCCAGGTTCGATTCCCAGTCAGGGCACATGCCTGGGTTGTGGGCCAGGTCCCCAGTGAGGGCCATGTGAGGAGCAACCATACATTGCTGTTTCTCTGCCTCCCTCCCTTCCCCTCTCTCTTTAAAAAAAAAAGAAAAAGAAAAGAAAAAATCACCATCAGTCTATATAAGGAAAAGTGAAAATCTAAGTCAGTCATAATCTCAGACAGTTATGTGGACTACATGTTCACCCCCGCCCCAGCTTCTGGAAGCTACATGATATAAGGAAGGTAGAAAAGAAGTAATTGACCCAACTTGAAAACAACCAATCAGAATAACTTAATTTAGCTTAAAACCTTTATGGACTTAAATTTCACTTCAAAAATTGAGTACTACTATAATTAATGGGTCTCCTAGAGTTCCCAATCCAGTGCCTTGCATATACAAAAATACAATGACCTGAATTGGTAATGATCTCCCTGGCAGCTCACTTTGTAGGAGCTTTTTTGCAAAAATGTGACAAGTATAATTTAAAGCAAACCACAAAATTTTGTGAGTTTCCAATAAGAGTCTAGGCAATGAAAAAATTTCTGGGGGAAGGAGAGTTTTAAAATAAAGAATAAAAAATATTGTAGCCCTGGCTGGTGTGGCTCAGTGGATTAAGTGCCAGCCTGGGAACCAAGAGTCACCGGTTCGATTCCCAGTCAACGGCTCAAGCCTGCATTGTGGGCCAGGTCCCCAGTAGGGAGCACACAAGAGGCAACCACACACTGATGTTTCTCCCTCTCTCTCCCTCTCCCTTCCCTTCTCTCTAAAAATAAATAAACAAATTCTTTTTAAAAATTCTTTAAAAAATATTGTAAATAATTTTCTATTTCAAATCTAAAATCACTGTAAGACAAAAAGCATTAAGTTTACTGACTGTTCTATGCAAGTTAGTTTGCCTGTAAAATGATCATATATGGTATACTGAGAGGACATGACAAGGTGAAAAGGAGGAAAAGTGATGCCTTTTTTTTTTTTAATCTAAAAGGTTTTCCATTTCCTCCCCCATTCTTAATCACCACTGTCTCCTCCCCCAGTCAGCGAAAAGATAAGAACCAACAGAAAGACCTCTTCCCTGCTTAGCACTCTAAGCCCAAGTGGAAGCTCAGAGCCTCTCTTGAAGTGTCTGGGACTAAACTTAACCTAATAAACTGCCCTGTCAAACTGGGACCACCCTTCAAATCAGGTCACATTTTCAGATACCAAACTAGTTCTGGAACTTGAGTGTAATTCTGTATTTAAACTCCAGTGCTGATTTTAAAAATCAGCACGCTGGACAAATCCTGGTTCCAGGAGGGCAACATCATCTGTGTAAAACCATAAAGTCCTGTCTTTACCCTCATTCTAGTTTACTGGGTCTCCCAGTTTTTAAGTGGAATAGGAAAGAAAGCTAGCTGGGTAGTTGATGTGTGGAGTACTGCTCCTCCCACCCCTCACTCCTTTCCTCCCTCTCTCCCTCCCTTCCCTCCTCCCCCTCTTGCTCCTTCCCCCTTCCACAGCTATTAGAACTAGTCAATAGCTAGTTCAATTGGGAGATAAACCTACCCTGGAAATTTTACCTAAGGAGAGAGAGCTGAGAAACAGCTAGAAAGTATTTCTAGCGTCCCAGGAACAAGAAATTATATCCCATAATGTAGAAAAAAGCCATCACCTTTCTGAAGGCAATTTTTTCATATCTGCACAACAGGCCTCATGCAAGAAGGTTAAAAAGATGCCCATGGAGCACACCCATCCAGCAGTTAGCCCATACCTGTAGCTTTACACCTCCCTCTCTGGACTATGTCTTCACTCTAAAAAACCAAGGAAAGAAAAATAAGTGGGCCATGTCTACACTTCTCTTAATTCCAGATATGTACCTTCTTTCCAAAGAAAAGCCCCTTTTGTCACCATGGCTAATGATCATTCTTTTAACAGAACCCCCCCCATTTTTAAAGTTCACAATATCTTAAAGATAAATTGCATTTAACATCTTAAAGCTAATTTTAATACCCCATCAACTTAAAAAACGCAGAATTAAAGTACCCAAAGATTTAACAGAGGCTTGCCCCAAAATGTCACTACAAATTGTAAAACAATGATTAGGATTTACAAGGTTGAATTTTAATACATCTAAGTCACCAAAACAATCATTTTTAGTGTCTGCTCTTGGATGGGAAACTACAATAAAGCTAAAAACTGCATAATTCTTTTTGCAATTAAGGATCGTGTTATTAATGTGGAGAGACCACTTTATACTCCCCAAAGCAACCTTCCTGAATAGGTACCAGGCACAAGACTCTCCAAAGGTAACCCCTCCCCGTGTAAATGCATCTTGTTGGCCCTGTAAATGCAGGATGGTGGCAAACCACTGAAACCAAAACAAAACAAAAAATCAGAAGATAAGGAAGTTAATTGAAGGTAAAAGCAAAGAGAGGAACCACAAAACCAATTTATTTTATTTTTAAACATTATCAAACCACCTCACAAGTAAAGACTGATTCTGTAAAGCTGCCCAAATCCTCACAAACGTTGTTCACAACTCCTATACGCAGAGAACAGCTCAAAGTCACGGAGAATGAGGTCTATTGCATTGGAAAGTGTGAAAGAACCCTGAAAGTCAAAGCCAGAACCAGAACTGTCAGATACTACACTCTACCTACCCTCCCTGAAGACAAAGATGTTACTTGACAGGCATAAAATTGGTGCTTAAGTACTTAATTTGACTTCTCATACTGACCAAATTGGTTTTCAGTTTTGCTGAAATAGTGATGCTTGCAAAAAGCAATCACTTTAAGGCAAAGACTATTCTAACAAAAAAACTTCTGGAAGCATTCATTTGGACCTGCCTATAACATCAAAAGTTGTTAAGAAACAGGAATTTACATTTATTAAATTCACAATACCTTATACAATCCTGCAATATTATCACCATTTACAGTGGGAACCACTCTGAGGATTTAGATGCTAAAACATTCTGCATGAAGGATTCTAACCCCAAAGCCTATGGTCTGTCTGTCTTGAGAAATGTGACCATCATCTAGGAGGTATAAGCTTTTATTGCAGTGGAGCAGTGGTTACCTTGGGGGGTAGAGAGCAAGTTAACTTTCTACTTGTTAGTTTTATTTTGGAAAGCAGAAAGGGCAAAGAAAAGACCAGGAGTCATGTTTCCCTCCCCCAGTGTTTCATGAAACATGCATGGAACAGCTGAGAAACACTGCTGCTGTGTGACCCTGTGAGACCAGGCTCAGGTAGCATGCTAGTTGGGGAATCTCTGGGGTACAGAGAGCAAAAGGGAAGCCTGGGGTTGTTAAGAAGGGCCAGTGCGTGAAAGGGTGAGGGACCCACATCTAGATCTGAGAGAACACAGTAGCCTAATGGGGCTAAGGAACACCCCAACTGCCCGAGTCAAGAGATAAATATGAATTCTCTAAAACAAACAAATAGGTAAGTAGGATATTACTTACCCTACACCTAAGGTACCCAAAGATTTTTTAAAGGAAAACTCAAACACACGAAAAAGGATAGCCCTGTCTTCCTCCATCTACACAGGCCCAGGTCACTTGGAGGAGGGCAGTGGGAAGCCTAATACACAAGAAGCTATTTCCTTTAAAGACTTTGTTTTCCCAGTTTTGCTTCTCCTACATTCTGTTGCCTTGTCTGTAGGAAAGCAGAAATGCTTTAAGGAGAGGGAAAAGCTAAATGGAAACTAAAAGCTTGAAGTTTGAGTTTTTTACATCTTTTATTTAGGAGGAACCAAACAAAATGCATTAAGCTCTGTGAGGAAGTCTGTAGCTCCTTGAAGCTCTGCAGAAGCCTTTTTCTATGAACATTATCTCTACCTTTCTTAATCACCATGAAGGAAGGTGTAAAATGAAGAGGTTTCAAAGAGAGGTGAAAAGTATTAAGGTGGAAAAAGCGCACCAAAAAGGTGAGGGAGGGTGGGGAAGCAACAAAGGAGAGAAGAATGAAGGGCAAGCCCGAGGGAAGCAAGCAGTGTTAATTGTTCAAAATATGACCTCCTTTGAAGTTTTTTTTTAAAGATTTTATTTATTTATTTTTAGAGGGGAAGGGAGGGAGAAAGGGAGAGAAACATCAATGTGTGAGAGAAACACTGATCCGTTGCCACTTGCGCACCCTCTCCAGGGGACCCGGACCACATGTGCCCCAACCGGGAATTGAACCAGCAACCCTTTGGTTTTGCAGGCTGGCACTCAATCCACTGAGTCACACCAACCAGGGTTCCTTTGAAGTTTTAAAATTGTATTTGGCAAGTAAATAGTAGCAGGGACTCTAAAAGGCAAACTACCTATCTCATGATTTCCCCGAGGAAAGATAACCTGGGAAGAATTTATATGTGGCTTTGGAATATACCTTGGAACTTACATATGATCTTGACATGCTTCAAGGGTATAAGAGTGAACGAACAACATCACCTCTTGGGATTGATACAAAAGCTCTCAGATCTACATGTATGTCTTCCCTGTATGGGCAAGGTAATAAACCTTTTCCATTCCTCAGTTTTCTGCTGGCCTATGGAGTCTGTGTGTTGAGTAAATGACAAAACACTGTCCTTCCCAGGAAGGTGGCCAATGACTCACTCCATCAGCAGCTCTTACACAGTATGCACTGAATCACAAACTCCAAATACAGGGGCTGGTAACAGGCAGATTAATGCTCAATGACCTACATAAGGCCTGAACCCATGTTTGGCCTCATTACCAAGATTCACTAACTCTTTTTTTTTTTAAATTGAGGTAATATTGGTTAACAACTTTCTCTGTATACTCTGTTGTGTGCTCACCACCGAAAGTCTGGTTTCCAATACATTACCACGCATTTATTTGACGTCCTTCACCCATTTGCCAACCCCCCACACTTCTCCCCCTCTGGTAACCACTATCCTGTTAAGACTCACTAATTCTTACTAACAAGTGTTAGTTAAGTGCTCTCAATACACTGAAAAACTTTGTTGATATAAAGCAGAGAGCTAATGAAGAACTGAACAACTATAAAATTAGAGGTTTCAAATGTTTTTAAAAGCAGAAATGTTTTCCCCTAAACACAAAAGTCGAGCTGCTGAGGTTGAAACAGAGGAGGCCAAGGCAGAGCCTGGCTGTGTGCCTCTCCTGGCCCTTGAGTTTAACCTTCACCCTAAGTCTCCCGGGAAATACGACAACAGGCCTGGGTAATTCAGAACAACAGATAATCCATCGATTTTATATTCTGCTTTGAGATGAATGGTTTTTTGAACAGCAGCTTTTTAAATCTTTAGCAGCCTAACAGATTACTACAAATCAAGGAATTTAAAATGCCATCAATGGTAATAAATGTGTGCATCCTCAAATTGATGGAATGGTACTTAAAGTTTGTAAATCTTAACACCTGAAAGTGGAGACAAATGTCTAGACATTTACAAAGTCATAATTATATGAGCTAACACTTTCTGGGCATTTACTGTATACCATGCAGTATCTTGGATGCTTTATATTTAATTCTCATACCTTTTCTAGCCTTATTTACAGATGACAAAAGACACAATGTAATTAAGTAACTCTCAAGATCACATCAATCCAGGTAACGAAGAGGTTGGAATATAAAGCCAGACGCTTCAACCCTTAGGTGAAAGGTAGACTGAGGTTAAAAACTGAGTACGAGGAAGATCATGTACACAAACCACAGAAAAGACTGTTTAAATGCTGAGGGCCATAAAGTTGAATTTGACTTTTTTTATCACGTAAATTTTTAAGTAGGTAAATGTCCAAAGTCTCAATGGTCACCTGAGAGATACAATTACGGGTAGTGAAAACTTCCTGCTGCTACTCAGTAGACTGGTGATTCTGAGCAAGTTAATTAACATCTCTAAGTGTCTGTTGCCTTGCCTATAAAAGAAGACTTAAGTACGCATCTCAAAAGAAACCACATGAATACCCAGAATTCAATCAAGCCTCAGCACAAACTTCTAACTATAAGAGGAAAGAGACAAATGATAGAAATGACTTGGGGAAATTGTGCTGCTTTTAAAAAATGTCTGTTACCTTTTAGACCGCTTGCAATACCCTTTCTTTTTGTCCTATTTTATGGCTGGTTCATAAATGTGTGCATCCTCAAATTAATAGAATACGGTATGGAAATATGGAATTAATGGATTTAGGGTTAAGGTTAAACTCGAGGGCCAGGAGAGGCACACAGCTGGGTTCTGCCCTCCCCTCCTCTGTTTCAACCTCAACAGCTTGACTTTTGTGTTTAGGGGAAAACACTTCTGCTTTTAAAAACATTTGACAACCTCTAATCTAATAGGAAAGAAGCCTGGGCATACTACTTTGGAAAACTGCATGTCCTCCAGCTCCCATACCCTAGAAATCCAAGTAACCAGATAAAAAGATCAACTGTGAAGTTTTCCTGACTAGCCAGGCTCATATCCATGCAAAACTTCACCAGGGTATGGTGCTAAAATCCAGCAGAGTTGGGGGAAGCCAATCTACCTATCTACCTTGGGAACCCGTGGCAGGAAAATAACAGTTGCCATCAGATTCTAATCCAGGATTGGGCACACACATTACAACTAACAGGGTAGAATCTAACCTCAAAGTCTAGTCCATTAAATGAAATAAAATGTGTAAAAGCACCCAGCAACATAGGTGGACCCAAGACTAAATGACTGCAGAAAAACTAACAATTGTTTTGCTAATCTGTAAAATGGGGACGATTAGGTGGATTAACAAATACACTGAAGCACACAGTAAACTCCCCTCTAGTCCCATTATTCCCAGAGTATCATCGCCTCCCCACTCTAATAAATTACTCCAGGTAGAACACTCTGGTCCTGTACTGCCCCAGGCTTCATTCTGACCTGTCGTGGTCAGAGGGGACAGAGCTAACGCTTGCTCTGTGAGGTGTACAAAAGTCTTCTTTTTCCCCGTGTGACTCTTGCTCTGTGACTACTGTGTCCATGATTCAGGCTTAAATTTAGGGCTTCTGACTCTTTACAGACTGAGTCATCTGTGTGTGTCCTCCCCCTGACCCTAGGAGAAGAGTTTATAAACAGATCTCAACCTCATCTCCTCCTCCACTGACCAGTACGCTCTTTCTTTCTTTAGTGGCACATTTTTTTTCCAGACTAGAAAAAAAGCCTATGGTAAAAAAAAAAAAAAAAATTTTACCATCTTAAACCAATTATTTTTTAATCCTCATCCAAGGATATGTTTATAAACTGAGAGAGGAAGGGAGAGAGACAGAGAAACATCAATAAGTTGCTTCTCCCCCGCCCCCATGCCCAGATCAAAGCTGGGACCTAGGTATGCGTCCTGACCAGGAACTGAATCCCGCAACCTTTTGGTGCACAGGACGATGCTCCAAACGACTGAGCCACCTGGCCAGGGCAACCATCTTTAACCATTTTTAACACAGTTCAGCATGTTAATATTGTTACAGAATGTGACAATAATTTTAAAACCTTTCCTTTTTCAACTGATTCTCAATCTGGGACTCTCGGTTCTCTTCAAAGTCCATGGATGAGCTTTGGGGAAAGGGGAGTAAGAAGGTCTATGAACCCTATGATTTTTTTTTTTTTTGGCTTAATTGTGTGAAAATGGACATGATTTCCTGAAGAGAGAATCCCAATTTTTCATTAGATTCTCTAACCACTGCTAGAATGCTCCCCACCTGCCCGGCCTGTGCTTTGATTCTCTGCTGCAAAGTAACAAAACAGACAGTAAGTTAGACAAAGGCCAAATCTGATGCCATCTGTGTGATCCTGAGTGAGTCACTTTTTTCTGGGCCTCAGCTCCCTCACCTATAAAACTAGAGGACAGGACTAGATTAATCCAGACTATCACTAAAAATCATCTAAAGGCATAATCCTATTTCCTCCAAACTGATTTTAAACTGCTATCCACATATGGGATAGACCTAGGAAAAACTATATGTAAACCTTATTTCCAAATTTTTGTTAATAAAATATTGGGTTGGCCAAAGAGTCCACTTAGTTTTTCCCATAAAAGAAGACTTTTTTTTTTCACCAGTAACTTTATTGATTTGGACATTTTAAGTATGTCAGCCATCTCCGACGTGATATTAACATTGATTGTTTTCAATTACTATCTTGATTTGATCACTATCAACTTCGACTGGCCTACCTAACCATGTTGTCCAGTAAGAAACCTCCAGCATGAAACTTCACAAACAACTTCTGACACGTTCAATCAGTCACATCACCTTCATACACTGCACAAAACAGTTTTTGCATTTCAGCTGAGTTTTTACCTTTCTTGAAATAATAAAGCATAATACGCTGGAACGTTGCAATTTTCTTCCATTTTCAATTATTAAAATGGCTACACAAAAATTCACCAGTTTTAAAGTTTTTTTAAAATGCATGCTGATATGAGAGCTGTTACCATACAATGTAACAAAATCGTTTCAAATAAAGTTAAAGACCCCCTACTAGAGCCATGTAGGAAAAATACCAAAGTAACTTTTTGGTCAACCTAATATATTTCAAATGTTTCCATTTTGTGAACAGGTAACAAGTCCCTTCTCCTGTTTTCTATTTATACCACCAAAATACCTGGAGTAAAGTTAGCACATATCCGATCTTCAATTGTTGAACTGGAATTCTCTAGTTTATCTACTATAATTTATTAATTTTACATTAACATTTAAATTAAAACATCTACACATAGTTATCTGTAAGAAAACGTCTCCCCACCTTTCAGTTGTGGGTATTTGGGTAAAACCAACATTATGAGCAGCCCACCCATTTTTAAAATAGAAGAGGATTATTTTTTTTTTCTACTTCCTCCATTAAAAAATTTACCTAATCAGCCCGGCTGGTGTGGCTCAGTGGATTGAGCGCGGGCTGGGAACCAGAGGGTCCCGGTTCGATTCCCAGTTGGGGCACATGCCTGGGTTGCGGGCCAGGTCCCCAGTGAGGGCCATGTAAGAGGCAACCATACATTGCTCTTTCTCCCCTCCCTTCTCCTGTCTCTGAAAATAAATAAA
Source organism: Micronycteris hirsuta (assembly GCA_004026765.1). NCBI lineage: Eukaryota > Metazoa > Chordata > Mammalia > Chiroptera > Phyllostomidae > Micronycteris > Micronycteris hirsuta. The sequence continues at coordinate 23,379 of PVJI01007181.1, read as the reverse complement.
TAAAATCTTTAAAAAAAATTTTTTTTATCTAATTATTCATTTTTAAAAAAAAGATTGTATTTATTTTCAGAGAGAGAAAGGGAGAGAGGAGAAAGGGGGAGAAACATCAATGTGTGGTTGCCACTCGTGCGCCCTCCACTAGGGACCTTGTCTGCAACCCAGACATGTGCCCTGACTGGGAATCGAACCAGTGACCCCTTGCTTCGCAGTCTGGCACTCAATCCACTGAGCCACACCAGCCAGGGCTAATTATTCATTTTTTACATAAAATCACATGTCGGTTTAATTCCTACCTGGCTTTTTTCTATATATATTAGGATTCATGCACACTCAAATATACATAATTACAGTATTATCAAATTAAATATCATACTGTATATACTATTGTGTAACCTACCTTTTTCACTTAACAATTAAAGACATTTTTCTTGTGAAGAGCTTGTATTTAAGAATCAGTCAGAACTGGCCTGACTTTACCAATAGCATCCTTCGTATTATGTCAGAACAGATAAACATAACACCACCTATTTTACAAAGCCAACATAATTATCAAATCCTCTGAAATTGCTACAAAAAAGCAGTGAAGTTGGATGATGGTAGGTGAGTTGGCTCTTTGTTTTCCTTCCTTTCCCTGAGCTGCCAATCCACCTCCTGCTCAGTTACATGGTCCTTCCATGTGACTATATATGCACCTAAACAACAGACCATCTCACCAGACGGGCACCCTATTTTGGAGGTGCTCAGGTGAAGCAGGAAGGGATTGTAAATTTTTTTTTTTAAATCTCTTTTCCTACTTCCTTCCAAAATGCCTACTCTCAAAACAAGTAATTCTCAAATCCCCATAAAGTACCGTATTTTACCATGTATAATGCACTCCTGTGTATAATGTGCACCCACGTTTTAGTGCTAATTCCCATTACCCATGACAAATTGGGAATTAGTACTACCCATGTATAATGCGCACTCTCATTTCCCCCGCCAAAATTTGGGCAAAACAAGTGCTCATTATACATGATGAAATACATATTTCCTCTCTCCTCCTCCTATAGCTCTCTATTGGGTGTTGGGAGTGAAATGTAGGACTCTCATTCTGTTTTAGCTCCTGTTTCCTTGGCAGCACTGTCAGAACTGGGCAACATATTGCTAGATGTAACAGAAGCAATCTATATATGTTAGTTAAGTTAATGTGCCGCTTTCTCTGGGGAGAATTGCTAACTCTATGTATCTTTCTAGTTTGAATCCAGTGTTCAGGCATATCAATGTTAAATACTTGACTAGTGGTTTCTACCTTCAAAGATACAGGGACCCACGCACAGAAGTCCGAGGCGGCAAAGGCTCCCCATTGTGCGGAAGAAGTGGAGGCTCTACAAACACAGATGGGGCCTACCTACAGGGACAGAGACACCAGACAAAGCGCCTAATCCAAACTCAAGGGCTCAGACATTCTACTTTCCCATAATATTCATGTATCACTTGCTCAAGTCTGATACGTTCTAAGGCCACCGGTTCCGCTTTAGTCTCACTGCCCTGCCATAAGGCCAAATCTGTCTCATCTAGTGAGTCACTACTGCTCCTCCCCAACTGCATTTTGCTTTCAGCCCACTTGTGCAGCTCATCAGGACTGCACCATATGTCAGTACCATGTAGGCAGAATGTGACTAATTTTCTTCTGAAACACTGTCAAGTTACTTTTAAAATTACTTTATAATCTTGATATCTCTGAAAAGTCATTTCTATAATACATAACCTTCTGGGAATGACTATAATTATTTCTCTGAGCGCTCAAAGGAGATTATTTAGCATTTTCATTCCTACTTTTCAGAACTAAAGTGAACAGAACAAGTTAAGTGACCTAGGCTCTACAACCAGTCAGTGAGACTTGTACTTTCTGGAGTCATGGCACTCTATTGGGTAAAATAAATCTGTTTGTACAGTGCGTTTTTGGAGGGGAAACTCAAAATATTACCCTGCTTTTATTTTCTGAGGTGATGATTAAACTGTAGATATACCGCATTTTTCAGACTATAAGACGCATTCCCCCCCCAAACGAATTTGGGAGGAAAATCGGGGTGCATCTTATAGTCTGAATGTAGCTGTTGAGTTCTGTTAGCATTTACACTGATGAAATATTATGTTATTTAATGTTATTAAATATTTTACCACATTTTTTGCTTCAAAAATTTTTCCCCATTTTCCTCCTCTAAAACCTAGGTGCCATCTTATGGTCCGAAAAATACGGTTACTACTAGGAATTAAAGGCTAATTATGATGACTAAATGGTGTCCTAGTCATCTGAATAGTTTTAAGAGTAAAAGACGCAATGAGTCAGGGACCACAAATGGTTTTCTAATTGGTAGAGATCATAAATGGGTGAAACTAACATTCTGAGAGTAACAGAGAGGGAGAGAAACTAACATTTTGAGTAAGAGAGGGAGGGAGGGAGGGTTATCTGACTTGCAGATTCAGCTAGCATCACCAATTCCCTTAAAATAAAAAAAATAAATAAAAAAAAAATTTAAAAGGAAGGGCTGCTCCTGCCTACTCTAGACAACTTACTTCTCCTCTGACAATAATGGTTGCTAGGTTTAATAATAAAACTTATCTCAAGAAGTTTTCTTAAATCTTCCATTTCAGGTCATGTGTTCATTCTACTAACTTTTTGGAGTGGTAGTATGCCATTGCACTGAGACCTTTCTGATCACTAATAATATTCTCCAATGGATAATATAACTTGCAAAATATTTTTAAAAGATCTTAAGTATCTTATCAGTACTGACAACTACCCATGCCCTTTTGATTCCAGCAATTCCAGTTTTAGAAATATACATGAGTATGCAAAGGGGCTTTGCACGACCACTATTCAGAATAGCAAAAACTGGAAACATATGCACCCATCATTTGGGTGCTGGTTAAATAAATTATAGTACAGCGATACAGCAGAACACTCTGCAGCTATTAAAGAGAGCAAGGCAGTTCCAACCTCTACTAAGGATTGATAAGAAAGATACACATATAATTAGAAAAGAATTGCACATGGCTTGTATATAAACAGAAGATCTTTGGGAGGGTAAAGAAAAAACCGCTAACAAGGTTGTAAAGTAGAACACTGGATGAATTGTTTACAAAATGATGTTACCTATTGTACAGAAAATTTTTAGAAGAAAATTCCTCAAATTATGAGGGACAAAGTAAAGAAAATTCCCAATTCATGCTGTTCCAAAACAAGTACTTTGTTTTTGCATTTCCCACCACTGCTTAGCCTGAAACTTCTGTGTAGAAACAGCCACTATCCAGAGGAACCAGCGGCACACCACACGTGAGCCAGGTAATTATACTGCATCATTTGAAATTACCAGCAACCAACTGATGTTCATGGAGCTTAAACTACAAATCATAAGACTGGCCTATTTACAAGTCTGGAGCCATTTTCAATCATTCAGCTGTATTTCTGTGTGTACATTTCCTTCAATCAACCTTTCCTGCCAGGCAGAGTGTACCATTAGCTGAATCCCAGTAAGGAAGACAGGGATGGGGTGAGATAAGCTGTCAAAACAAGTTCTATAAATACAGCTTTTGGCCCTGTACCTCAAAAAGGATCAAAACAGCTTCAAGCTTGAACAGAAAAATCCTACAGTCCTGCAATATCTTACTTGAAGGCTCTATAGAGAACAGAAGAAGCCAGGCATCTGGAATATTGTTTCTCACACTGTACTTGTCTCCCTCTCCCTAATCTCAGAGGGAGGTTAAGATCAAATTGCAGGTATCATTTCCAGGTCAGCATGCCCCCACCTCTTCCCTTATCTTACCCCCCAACACCACCCAAATCATCCTTTCATTGAGCTCATTCCACTGGTTAGGAGACATGCCCAACACATACAACATACAACAGCCTTTGCACAACACCTAGCATCTAACTTCTATCATCTCCAAAACCCTTGACCAAGCAGCCAAGAGAATCCTGCCTGTACCATCTGCCCCAACTTCACCCCAAACACATGGGCACTCAAGCAGCATACTTCCATATGGCTGTCTCAGGAGGTTTATCCTGTTCTGTTGACAAGCAGGAAACTTTATTCAATCTCTCTCTGTTCTTAATATCATAATCCCACAGAACCAGAAGACTCCTATGCAAATGCTTCCTGCGATGGTTAGATTATTTGCCAGGAAGTACAAAAATTATACCTTTGCTTCAGCCAATCAGAGAGTCTGTGCAGGCTAGCTTGATTCATCTCAAAGGATGTACAACCCCAGGGCAAATTCTAAGTATCTCATTAATACTGTCACTTTTTAAAAAGTTACTTCAATCATTATGCTTTCATCACTCTCGAATTATGCTCCTAAAAGTGCTTCTCACATTTAAATATCCATTTATATGATCTGTCGCCTCCTTCAAACTACTCCTCCAAAAAAAAAAAAAATCCCACTGTTCCACAAAATTAAAACTTGTCAGTGCTTTGATTTCATTTTTACAAAAGCAAGCTCTTTATAAAATGGGAGCTTTATCAATCAAAAAACATAGACAGAATGTCCACTATAAACCAAGAACTAGAGTCGGTACCCAAAAAGGCCCAAACCCTGTCCTTTATGAGTTTGTACATCTTGCTCAGAAGACATACTTATACCACAAACAGAAAAACATAGGACAGCACATATCCAAGAGAAAGCTACATGGCAAAGAATGACCTGCCATCAATTTAAGAGAGACAGACAGACAGAGAGACTAAAACATCTCAGGAGAACTAATTCTTATTGCCCTGTCTAAATCAAACTTCTGTGCTATTCAACCACACTGTCTAAGATAGAACAACACTTTCGTTACCCTCTACTGAAATTAGCCTACCATAGTTCTCCCATCATTATTTCTTTTGAATAAACCTTCCTGTTACCCTGTTATACTCACATAGATCAAGGTTAGCGGATTAGGCAAAACTTGCCAATGTTCCTTTCCTAGCTCCCTCTTTGAGGGTATCTCTTGAGGATGTGTAGTGCAGGGAACAAGAGTTAAGGAAGCTAACATTCTGCTTTCAGTATCTTCAGTATATAGTCTGGCACTAGCATATTAGTAATTTGGGGGCTGCCCCATGGACTTGCTATTTGCCTTACAGTTCTTTATCATTAATAAATGAATTCGTTGACAGTGACCTGCAAAACAAGAGTCACAGTCATTTTCATAAGGAAATATGAACACAAAACTGGATTAGACTGACTTGTCATTTAATAACCCCAAATTATATTTCAAATGCATTAATAAAACAGACGCATATTTACTGTGAGCCTACAATACACCCTACATTCAGAGTCGAGTCACACCACTGCTTTCTAATCCCAGTTTTGCTGCCTACCAACCAGGTAACTTTGGGTAAACTGTTTAACTTCTGTATATCTGTATCCTCAGCTGGAAACCGGTATGGCAGTAGTGTCACCTTCCAGGGTGAGTGAGAGAATTAAAGAGTTTACATATAGAAAGCACCGAGAGCAGTGCCTGGAACATCCAAGTGCTCAGTAAATGTTTCCTATCATTATTCTTCCAGGTTCTAAGGTTGGCACCTATGGTGAAACAGGATGAGCCCCAAAAAGTTTCCTTCTCTGACAACATGATGAATAAAATGAGACCAGGGAAATTATAAATTTCTTTAAAAGATGAAGAATAAAAGGAAAAGTGGAATAGAGATGTGCTAGCCACACTGCCCTTTCCTGAGGCTGAGCTGGAATATCAAAGAGCCGTCACTGAGGTTACTCCCCAGCGACAGAACCTACAAGAGCACATAGTAATTCATGGGATAAATGAGAAAACATTAGTAGAATGGCACCCATGAGAGGGGTAATAGGAGTTGCCAAGAAGGGGCCGATAAAGCCTATTTAACGCCACAGTCAACAGAAAGTCATTAGGTATGCAGGACCCCTGAGAGGCTCAGTACCAGGTCTTAGGCCCTAAACACCGCCCCCCCCCCCCCCAGCCAACAATGGGCAAGCGACAAAACAGATTCCTAAGTGATTCAGAGTCAGAATACACCAGCAAACTGTAGCAGGGAACTTTGCAACCATACCACAAGGCACAGAGAATGAGTTTCTCTAGTTTTCAAAGTCCCTTTCTCTCCTCACTTGTCACAGTTACAAATACGTGCAGAGAACTGTCTCATCCCTACTCAGCTGACATGTTCTATTCCCAAGTCTGCATGCTTATGACTCATGGGGTGACGGGGGAGGGGAGTAAAGTATAAAACAAACAAACTTGAATTTAGACTTAAGTTGACCAAGAGTGAGGAATTCATTTCTGTCTAATCAGAATATCTCATAACAAGTTATGAAACCATCTTTTAAAAATACAGTAACGAACCCAATACTGTTTTGGAAATAGCCTGAAATCTGTCTACATGTCATGTCCCCTACTAGTCCTTAAATAGACATGACACCAAAACACGCTGCAAGCCCTCTGTAAGGCAGCTTCAGAAAGCACCGTGAAGCCGCGCAAACAGCACAGACCACGGCAAAGCCCAAAGCCAGCAGGGCAGTTCCCACCGTTCCCTTCCCAGCAAGGGGCCAAGAGGCTTAGCCCCTACTACACAAATCATTTCTTAAGGGCGTGTCTCAGACTTTTCTGCTTAAATTTGTACCAGGAAAGGATTCATTTCCACCCCTAAGAATTGATCTTTGTGACCTGTAAAAAAAACAACAGGGGAAGAAAAAGACGACCACTACTTTAATGAGGTAGGTTTCTGAGAGAGAACCCAAAGATCATCGCTGACACTGTGTTTACCAGTCTGGCATCCCCTCCCTAAAACGTATTCTGTTAAATAATACAAATCTTGCCTCCTCACCCCATCTCAAAGATTCTCAAACATTCTCTACAATTTATAATTGACAAAACAAGACAACACAGACAAACAGGTCACCTCTTTAACTTGAAAACCTGAGTCCTCCACAGAAATGTACACAGACAGACAGAGGGACGCACGTAAGAACACAGACTCCAAGCCCTGGCCGGGCCCCGGGCAGGCCCCTGAGCCAGTGTGGGTGCACAGGGCAGCCACACGGCCTGGCTGGTGGGCTGCGCCTGCTTTGCTGTACAAATATAGAACGCTGAAAAGTGGAACAGCAGCTTCAGCAGAACAGACTCCGCTCCGCGCTCAGAGAGGGAGGGGCGGAGACCTGCACACTCTACCCATACATGGTTGCTGAAAAGGGACCACTGGTGAGTGCCTGGTTACCGCGCACACACCCACTCTGCTCACACGCTCCAGACAAAAAGCAGAAACGTACAGGCTGTACTTGAAGAAAGGTTTGAGAGGTTCTGTTTCAATCAAGGAACTTCCTAATAATTTCAGTCACCCACACCAAGAATCCCTCAGCCCAGGCAAACAGAAAAGACATTGTGAATACTTTACTGAGTCAGATTCTTACCACATCAGCAGTACCCATGACGCTTAAATTTATCATTTAAATTCTGGGAATTTAAACACACAAAAAAGGTCATTTCCCATTTATGTGAATGAGCCTAACCTTTATAGCCCCTTTTGCTACATTCCAATTCTCAGGCTATATTTCAGAGTCTCTTACTTTTTCTGGTTGGTAGAAGTTAAAATAAATTCTGATATAATAAAAATATATTTCCCAGGACACTGGCTTATAAAATCAGAAGGCAAATATGTATTTATATTCCAAAAATTACTTTGCTTAGAACAATTCATTCAGATTCATCTCAATGTAAAATATATGAAAAGCCTAATTTCTGAGCAGAGAGAACACTGTACAGATTTTTTAAAAATGCAAAACTGACTGGATCAAATGATTCTATGCTTTGGTACTTTTTTTAAGGTTTATTTTATTTTCATTCAAGAGAGTGGGGAAGGGAAAGAGAGAAAGAAACACTGATGTGAGAGAGACACCAATTGGCTGCCTCCTGCACATAAACCCAGGCATGTGCCCCAAGTGGGAATCGAACCAGCAACCTTTCAGTTACAGAATAACACTCCAACCAACTGAGCCACTCTCGTCAGAGCAACTTTGGCTCTTAATAGATCAACCAGTACTTACTGCACACTGTCTATAGATTCATTCAATATTGCACAGGTTACAGAACAAATGTGAGCCATGCTATCACAGATCCCCCCCAATACTTATTATCTAGTTCTTGGATAAGATTAATATTGAGATAACAAAGGCTGAACAGCCCTGGCTGGTGTAGCTCAGTGGACTGAGCGCGGGCTGGGAACCAAAGGGTCCCGGTTCGATTCCCCGTCAGGGCACATGCCTGGGTTGTGGGCCAGGTCCCCGTGAGGGCCATGTGAGAGGCAACCATACATTGCTGTTTCTCTCCCTCTCTTTCTCCCTCCCTTCTCCTCTCTCTAAAAATAAATAAAAATAAAATCTTAAAAAAAGTAAAATAAAATAAAATAAAGGCTGAACATATATGACTAGGCCTAAAATGTGGGGTATGAACTATAAATGCTATGCAAACTGAAAGAGCGGGACTGAGGACAGACAGACCTATACCTTCCAGGGGGTCCCACCTACCAGCACTCTCACTAAGGGGACCTGCAGTTATCTTAAATGTGAGGATACAGGATTTGGACTACATGATTTCTAATCTGAGGTCCTTCCATTCCCGAAGTTCCTTGAGGATATAATTTAAAAATGTGTAATAACTTAAACCTAAAATGTTTCACAGTAGTATGAAATTAATAGCACATTGCTTATAGAGGCAAAATTATAATAGTTTTTGCTCACTTTAGAGAAAATATATTCTAAAGACAGACAAAAATAAACTTAGACCATAACTCAGCATCCACGCTAACATCTCTCACATAACACTTTCAGGAAAATATTCTTCCATCTCAGAAATCTCTGCTTAGCTTTGAGAAAATTTCACGCCACCATTAAGGGGAAAACAAACAGCTGCCACAGGGAGACAAGATGGCGGAACTACAAACGCTGATGCCGACGTGCTCAGAGGTCCTCGATGGCAAAACACCGCGAAGTCATCCAGGCACCCGAGGAGGCTCCAGAGGAAAAAAGGGCACTGCCCAGCTCCTTTCCGACGCTGAGCTGTCTGGTGTACATGTGTGCACAATCCAAGCTTATGGGGCACAAACACAATTATACCAGGTAGCTCCCCAACAACACACTTACCCTAAAACTTAAAAGAAAATCCTTCAAATTTTTAAGATTTATCTGGTCCACTATACTCACTTCCTTTAATACAGTGTATCAGCAAATTAACCATTTGAAATTTTGACATTTTTCTCTTTGCTCCTTGCAGGTAATGTGGTGGTGATGATGAGCAAAGGATACTCAATGACAGCAAATACCTAGATTTCCCAGCGCCAGGCAGAGCCCTGTCCACACCCTGTTTGATATATCAAAAGGGGAAAGACGACAGCAGGATTCCTACATAGTGGCACTTTCATGTCCCAGAAAACACAGGCATGCAACTGTTCAACATTTTATTAAAAGCCTCTTAACTGTGTATAGTGGCTTACATAATTAATTTTTCTGAGCAGCCCTGTTACAACGGCGTTGATTCCCGATATGAACTGACATGCTATTTTGGGGGGTGTGAGCACAGCTGTGACCACAGAGTACAGCCTTTAGCCGAGTTACTTCTCTCTGGACCCGTTCCATCGAGTGAAAAATTGCACTGGATCAGATCAGGAGTCCAGAGACCTATAGAATCTATGGATATTTCATGGATTCCATAAACTTCCTTATATTACTTAAAAATTTTTGCATATATATGCAAACTGTATTTATGTCCTTGTTTATATTTATAGGGAAATTAAGTCCATAGCTTTTTACCAGATTTTCAAAGGGGGTCCATGATCTGAATAGGTTTCAGAACCCAAGACTACACAACAGAGCGTGTTCCATCTCCAACATCCTGTCGTCTCCTCACACTGCGGGCCAACAAGAAGGGCATCTTCATGGCTACACCCAGGCAAGAATAAACAAATATCCTGACCAAGAAATTAATCAAAATAATGTATTCCAATTCAAAGTGAACCTGAATTTTTTAGACAGACTAAAATTACAATGCCTTGTTTTTTTTTTTTTTTTTTTTTACTTTTCAAGCAAATTTTACCACTACAAGCTCATCTCGGGGCTTACATGAGAGAATTCCTTAGGTGTGCTTAGGGATACCCCACTAGATAGACAGTTTCTCTCCAGGTGCACTCTTTTTAAAAGGTTCCAGTTTCCTACTTCTAATCCTATCCTGTAGCAGAGAGAGTAACAGGAGACAGGTACAGAGGGAAAAAACTAGAGCATGGAAGATTGGAATGAAGGAGACTGATAATAGACAAACAAAGAAGCCACCCATCCTACTACTAGCAAGAGATGATATATGAGAACGGTCACGGCCTAATATTTCAGTTTGTAAAAAGTATATTAGATAACAGAAAAAACCACCTTTCCTCTAAGGCAATAAAAGAAAAAATGTGTCTGTTACTGAACCATTTAAGCCTAAAATTTTTAGGTTCTCATGGCAACCTCAGTCATCACACTGCACATACTGTATATAAAGCACATATTTAGAGGCTTAACTAGTAAACTCAAAATGTGACATATGTGCAATGTGGGCGACAACATTATTCTGGGAACTTCAACTTTAAAATCTTCCAACTTTTATTCTGTAGCCCCAAAGATGATATAATAGAGTCAACTATGCAGAAGGTGCAAGCTCAAGGAAGAAGAGATATAAAGAACATAAATAGAAGCAAAGGGATGAAAGACAAGAAAACTCAGGCCATCAGGAAAAGTTTCTGAACATGGTTCTCCCCCACTGTGAATCAACTGTAAATGGAAGCTTAAAAATCAAGACTGCTAGTGAGGACATATATCAAGATAGCATTTGGGATGTGGTTCAGTGTGGGCACAGGCAAAAGAGGACAGGGTCCACTGATCAGACCATGTGGTAACTGTGGCAATGACTGCAAGTCAGTCTGGAAAGACTGATGTTTTGTCTTTTTTCTAGGAGCTCATGGAATATAGCTATTTAGAATTAGGAAGCAACACCAGAGACAAAAAGACAGCAATGGACCATGGGAACTGGGGAAAGAGGGACCAGACTCTAAGGGAAGAAAATTTAAAAGGAGGTGGAAGTCTTATCACATCATGTCTCACTAGGGAACCAAATAAAAATGTAACATACAGTTTTCTCATCTACTAAAGGATCCATGGGAGGGGTACTTCCACCTGTCTGCCCTTAAGAACTTCATTGTGACCCACACATTTCTTCTAAAAAACTTGAGGATGCTAACCTAGCTTAACAGCACATTTCCATGTCACTTCTGTTAGGGTTAAATTACTCTTGCTTTTTAATGAGAACACAGGAAAATAGTTTAGGTGGGGTGTACAAACAGTATCTCATCAGGGTGGTTAACAGGTTTGCCTATTTTTGTAAAGCTCTCAAATAAGAACTTCTAAAATGAAACACTGAATTTATATTACTCATTAATAGTTTAAAATTATACTGCCTCATGAAAGGGAGTGGTTACAGAAGTAAAGTATTTCATTACTGTTATGAGACTGGGTCTCAAGAAGCAAGAAAACACAGGAATGTACTGCAGCATTTGGAGTGAAAACGGGGTAGCCCAATCCTATCTTACCACGTAAGAGCTGGATGTCCCAAATAGTGACTGTCTTCACTGAGGTTCTTAGCCTCAAGCTTCCTCGTCTACAAAATGGTAAGGATGCAATCCTATCGCTCTCCCTCCCTCCTTGCTGGTCTGTCTCTGCCCTGCCCTCCCTACCCCCATCAATGTGAAGTCTTAACAGATACATTTCTTTTATTATACTATAATCTGACATACTTTCTATCAAAGGAAACTTTGTACAATAAACTTTTAAGCAAAAATTCACTGGTCAAATTAAGAACCAGAATAGCAACTAAATAATAAATGTTTTAGAGTAAATAAAACAAAAGGACAGAGGATAAAGCTAGGATATGCAATTGCTTTCAGAGCCAGGCCACACACTTGCTAACGACTAAAATATCTGACTGCTTTAACCACCTTGGCTCCACAACAAGAAAGTGCTGGTGGTCATGAAGTTCAGAACACTAAAAACTCAGCCACACCTTCATTCTCTACTAGGTTGCAGTCAAAACAGCAAGACTGCCAACAGTGTTTTCACTTTAGTTTTCTGGTAAGATAAAAAGAAAAATTAATATTGGTGCCAAATTCTCCATTTCTAGGTATAGTAAATTCTTTGAGAAAAAATACCTGTAGTTTTAAGAAACTGAAAAATTTCTGTACAACTTTTTAGAAAGTATGTGTTTATGCTTTGCTTAAAGAGTAAAAAAAGCTCAAGTTACTTTTCATAACTGTTTACTTATTACTACCTTTCAAGCAGTTCTGAAAGCGGAAAAGGAAAATAAAAGCTGAAGCACTTACTGACGAGACTGGAATACCAAGCGACATGACATCTAAAAAATGGACCTATATCCCTTTTTGGTATATGTGATTAATAACTACCAAATAATGGTTCTGAACCCCAAACTCACTCTTGTGTAAATGAACCCACTCTAAACAAAGGCGAGAGCATTCACAAACATACCATAAAAAATACAAAACAATCTGTTTACCTGGCTTTTGATTTTGCTTTTAAAATATTTTGAGTATTCTTCTGATATTCTTTAGCTCATAATCATCTCATCATATAAAGGTCACTATAAAGTACTTTAAGCTGAACATATAGCATTTATCATCTCTTCCCTCCCACCTGTTAAAGAATTAGGTTGCTCCACATATGGCATTATATCTTCAAAGTGCTGGGTTAGGTCTGACATAATCCTTTTAATGAATCATCTACCTTGTCATGACAGACACGCATCATGTAAATGGAGACAGACAGGCTGATGAAAAACACTTGGGTCTGGCCCTGGCTGGGTAGCTCAGCTGGCTGGAGCATTGCCCTGGTAGGCCAAGGCTGTGGGTTCAATCCCTAGTCAGGACATATACAAGGGTCAACCAATGAGTGCAGATGGGTAGAACAGCAGGTCGATCTCTCTCTCTCTCTCTCTCACTCACTCACTCACTCACTCACTCACACCAACAAATGAAAAACAAAAGCTTTTCAATGGGAGATCCACTTAAAATGATGTCCTCTCTGAACTTAGGCTGTGGGTTTTTAGGTAACCCCCAACATGATGAAAAAGGGAAGAGGCAGAGGCTGCCTGTCCAGAATGGAATAGAAGAGAATCCTTCCCTGGGTAGAAAGTTTCCCTGGGTGACCTCTAAGGTCCTTTCCTAACCTCAGAAAATGAGACTTCACTTATGAAAGGTATGATTAAGAAAGGTACGATAAAAATGCAACGCACAAGTGAGGACAACAGAACAGTATGCTAGAAAATTAGAAGGCCTGGGCTGAAATCCTGCTTCTGCTTCTATGTGAGCCTAAGTAAGGCATTTCACTCCCCTCATTTGCAAAATGAAAGGATTAGAGAAGAAAATTCTCTGAAGGTTCTAACATTCTGAGACTATGGCTTCCTCCTATGCCTGCCTTGGCCACCACCTGCCAACTGCTGCACCTTACCATAATTAGGCAGCTTTTTAAAGCATCTAATTAATGGAACACAGAAATTAAAACCTTGAACTTTCTATTTCGGGCTCACTGCAAACGTACAGCAGAAGCATTTTATCAAGAAGTAGTTAATGCCACACAGTTCTTGAGATTCTGGCTTTTCTTTGAACCCCAGTGACAGTTACACAGTGACAAGTTGTAAGCAAGGAGGCTGTTACCATGGGGACCCACTAGGTTTCCTGGGGGTGGATCCAGCAGGCTTTTTTTTTTTCCCCCTAAGGCAATTTTTGATGTTCTGGATCTTGCAATTCAGAAAGCCTGATGTGACTTCTTTAGCACGCTGCTTTCAAGAAATATTACCATGCAACATATAGTTCTGAAGAGATAAAACTGTTTTAGTGGCTCTCTCTTGCAAAAAGAGTTAAAAATATGCAAGTCAATCTTTACCCCCCATTCATAAAAATAATAAATACAAACTGAATTAAGTTTTAGTGACCTATGTATATGTCATTTCTTTCCAAATCACCATACTGCATAAATTATATTACTTAGTATTTTCCCTATCAAGACTTCAAAATTCTCCAAAGCGAGTTTCTACTCAAGAAATTACAGCTTCCCTACATATATTGGCAATACAGCAGACACAAAATATAATTATAATAAATCAAACTGATTGTAAAATAAATCCAACTGATTAAATGAGAACAGAAAAGTTTAATTCCAAGTCTGCTCCCAAATCACTGTGTGTGGACAAAGGGATGTAATTCAAGGATATGAACTGCCACTCCCAGCTAAATGTGGGCTGCCACTCAGCTCCTCCAAGACACATTCTGTTAGAAGATACCTTAAGAAAACAGATCATTTACAAGTCTGATCATTTACAAGTCTGATCTGTGCATCTGGTTTGTTCAGAGGAAAACTGGAACAATCAAAATTCAAAAGAAAACATTTTTCTAAGTTGTATGCTTCTTGGAACAGACTTAAGTCTTTCTCTAGGTCTTACTTAGCCCAGAGCAAAGTTACAGATGAACACTAATAATCAAGAACTTCAGCTATCCTAGGTCTGATCCACAATAACCTGTAATCTAGAAAGTACCTGAAACAAAGCTCAGTAAGTGTCCCTGTGCTCCTTAATTGAGTCTTTCCTTAATCTCAAACTAATATTTAAAAGCCTAAGTATAAATGTCACTAAGGTAAAATGTATTGAAAACCAAATTCATAACCGTATTATAAAACAGAAATCACACATTCACAAGCTTAACGAAAAAAATAATAATCTAAGGAGATAGGGTATACCATCAGCTAAAGATAAACATAGGCATCAAGATATTCCACAGAAATACTGTATATAGTTTTGATATATTTACTCACCTAAGCTTTCCTGTAGCATATCCAAAAGGGTTATTTTAATAGTTTCCCCAATCCCACTGCCACAATCTATAAACCAAATTAGTTCAGTAAAGAAGTTTGCAAGTTTTTAAAAGTGTACTTATAAGCAAACGTATCCAGAGGCTATCAGATAGAAACAGCATATGATAAAACAACAAATATATAATAAACATAGTGCCTTTCCATGACCGTTTCCCATAAACTTGAAAGGGGAAGAGCAAAGGACAAGCCCAGAGGACAGTTTTGCCACATCAGTTTGATATCAGGTAGTCTAAAGACAAAAAGGAGAAACTCAGGCAACTGGACATGAGAGGAGGCAAACTCCTAGGTGCTTTACTTGTTTTTACTACTGGTTTACAATTTCCTTGATTTTATTTTTAAATGCATGCCTTGGCCAGAAAAGCAAAGGAGCACAGACTCTTTTTGAGCCAGCAGTATCAGATTCTCCTTTCCTTAATCTCTGGAGCTACAGAAAACAGAGCCAGAATCAGGGCTGTCTAGGAGCCTTCTGATTTTGTCCAATCCAAGCAATATACAATATGAGGTTTCAAGATCACAGAGCTACACAAATGCTTTTATAGTTCAAATCTTAACCGACTTAGTACCTTTCTTTCTTTTCAGGGCAGAGCGCAAACACAGTTCCCCACGACCACAAATTATGTGATTGAGCTTCCTACACTTGGGGAAACGGCAGGGGTCAGCACACCTGGAGTACAAGGGACCAGCCTCGCCCAGGGAAACCACCTTCATGATCATGGTGTCTCCCCTGCTAGGTTAGTATAACTTAAAAGTTTTTCAATGGAAAGTTGCTTATTTCTTTTCCCCACAGAAAACTCCTTGGAGCTTTAAAGTACTTTGATTATCTTCAAAAGCAATAATTTGAGACAGTATTCAATTGTCTCGAAACATAAAAATAAAGTACCATTAGACCAGACACTGACTATTCAACAAATATTTACTGAGTATTGACTATGCAAGGTCCCGGTACGAGTCAGCACTATGGACTGCAAAACTTCTATGCACAGCACTCAGTTCGATACTATCTACACACACGACATAAAGGCATAACATGGTTTAGGTACACATCTGCAATTTGCCTTCTGGTGTCAAATAACATCTTCCAGCTTTTTCTACCCTGCAAATCTATTCCTTCTTGGTTATATATAATTCCACATTTCAAAGCTGGCTCTTGTCTCTTTTTAATTCCTGCTCACTGATATTACTGGGAAATTTTACATTTTTCTGGAATAAAGTTTTTCGAATTAACAGAAACATAATGATCGCAGGAAGAAAAAAAATCAAATTAGAAGCATTAAACTGTCTTTCTCAGAGCTTCCCTCCCTCCCTCATTAACATTTCTCAAAGAGAAAAAGTCCACTGTGATGCTCCTATTACAGATCATTCATGAAGTTACTGAGCAGAGACCAGACAGACTCCATCAACTGGGCACTCAGCCACTCATCATCACCCTTTGTTTAAAGTCTCAACTGCCATTCAACCCACAGCATTGTGTTCCACTCAAGTCCATCAACCTTCTTTGAAAAGAGGAAACAATCAGGACACTAAAAATGTGTTACCTAGAAAAGAACAGAGGACTTAATCCATGTGTCTCACAAAAAATTATTGTAAAATGATGGTTCGCTTTAAGTTTCCTATTTGAAACAGTAGCATTATTTCATTACCTTATAGGCCTAAAAGTAGTTATAAAGAAGTCATTATCAAAACTTCTAAAAAAAAACAAAACAAAAAAAACCTTCAATCTTGATCTGGCAAAGCACCAGAGAAGCACTCTATACACCATAAGCAACATAACAGGTGCACCATGTCTGCACTGCAGACTAAGGAGCCAAGACCCCAAGTGAGAGGGTTTTTTGGAGGGTAGGGGGAAGGGTAATCTTCCAAAGAACAAAGATCCTAGGCCTGACTATACAAAAATTCAAATGAATTTAAGAAATATTCAGCAGAGCTCTGTACTGAGTATCTTATTCAAAACTCTTCTGGTTGTAATTAAGAGACACATCCTTCAAACTAACTTAAGCAAAAAACGGAATTAATCAAAAGGATACTGAAGTACCTCAAAGAGCCCCAAAGCAGAAAGTACAACAGAGCCACCCACACCTGAAAACCCTTTAGGTACCCAGGCTTCTACTCTGTGTGTGGACACTCACCTCTCCAGAGCTGCAATACATTTCCCATCTCCACATCTTTCTGGATGAATCTACTTAATTCTCCCTCCCTGCAAAAGACTGGCTTTCACTGCTTCCACGTGTATGAATCTGAATGTGGCTGCACCCCAGCATCTGAGTTTATGAGTTTGCATGTTTCAAGTTCTCTGAATTCAGATGATCTGTTTGTTCCCTAAAGACCTGAATCTATTGCCAATCTCAAATTCCTAGGAGAAAGTGATTTGCCCAGTTTGGGTTAGGTGTTCACCCTGGTGCAATAAGCTGTTAACAAGAAGGGCTAGATTGCCCTGAGTGACATGGCTCTGTGGGCTGGGAATCATCATGAAAAGTGAAAGGCTAGTCGCACGTTGGATTCCCGGTCAGGGCACATGCCTGAGTTTGGGCTAGGTCCCCCAGTGGGGGTGGGCAAGAGGCAACTGATTGATGTTTCCATCATACATGAATGTTTCTCTCCCTCTCTTTCTCCTTCCCCTCCCCTCTCTCTAAAAATAAATAAATAGTGTTTTTTTAAAACAAGAGAAAAGAAGGGCTACATCACAGAGTGTAATTAGGGTAGGGACTGTGTTCCTGACTCCTCAAAAGAGAAGAAATTCATTAAGAAAAAAAAAAAAAAGCAGTCTCTATCTTCAAAAAGCTTAGAATCTTGCTGAAATGAAAACCAAGTATCGTTGATACAGCAGCAGAATGAACAGATAAGAAAAGCTCCATGACAAAAGGTTCGCTGTGCACTAAGTGGCCAACAGAAACGGAACCACGGGCAGGGAAGGGCTGAAGGGCGTAAAATGCAATACCGCTCCTCTTGCTCTAGCCATCTAAGTAGTATGGACCAAAGGAATAGTCTTTCACCACATAAACAGCCTCCAGTGAAGAAATATCTTTGCTAAAAGCCTGCTGCAAGGCTTAAAATGACTATAAGGCCACAAAGGCAGCACTGCTTCAATGTGCAGTAGTTACCAGTTGATGAATGTCAGTTACACATTTTCAAGTTGCTTGTCAACACCACCTTGATGTCCCTTTACTCCCTGGACCCCTAAGACTCTTGCTCAGATAGCATTCAGAGTCAGGCAGGCAGCCTCATGGACGACACAGGTGTTTCTCACTGGCAGTGTCCCACCCACCCTAGTTGGCGGCATCGCACAGACCGAATTCAGGCAGGAGAGAGAAACAATAGGCAAGTTATGATAGTAATGTGGCGGGAGGGCATCGGAGCAGAAAAGAGCAATGTTTCCCACACACAAAAAAGCTACAAGCACAAAAAGAAACTGGGAAATGCCTACAGTAAATTATCTGTACAAAACAGAAACTAGCAAAAACTTAACAGATGCCCAAACACTATTGGGTTAAAAAAGTCTATTCACAGTAAACTATCACCCCACATTGTCACCAAAATATCACACACATTACCAGTCTCTACAAGAGCTTACTTCAATCTCACAGGAAACAAAAAGGCAAAAGAACAATGAGAAAGTAGTGAGTTTCTAATTTAGGGATTCTTCTGAAGAGTAGCAATGTTATATAAATGAAACTACTGACTGCTGACCTTCCAGAGTAAAACACTATAAAATTAAACAGCTTTGGCCCGGTTCGATTCCCAGTCAGGGCACATGCCTGGGTTGCAGGCCAGGTCCCCATGAGGGCCATGTGAGAGGCAACCGTACATTGCTGTTTCTCTCCTTCTCTCCCTCCCTTCCCCTCTCTCTAAAAATAAATAAAAATAAAATCTTAAAAAAAAAATGAAACAGCTTTAGAAACAAAAAACCTTCATTTTTGTAGAATCCCCAACTAAAGACATTCATTTCCCAATTCAAAACTAAAGTTTCAGCCCTGGCTGGTGTAACTCAGTAGACTGAGCATGGTCTGGGAACCAAAGAGCTGCCAGTTCAATTCCCAGTCAGGGCACATGCCTGGGTTGCAGGCCAGGTCCTCAGTGGGGGCTACATGAGAGGCAACCACACACTGATATTTCTCTCCCTCTCTTTCTCCTTCCCTTCTCCTCCCTAAAAATAAATAAATTAAATCTTAAAACAAAACCAAAAAACTCAAGTTTCAATATGGGGATAGTGATATTCAACTCCATTCTGTCAAAGCTGAACACAGCTGTAAAAAGAAGAGCTGGCAGTTGGTGGAGGTCAGACAGTTAGTGAACAGTTCTTTTTAAAGACACACTCTCCCTAAAGTGGCACATTAAAATCAATTAAGTGGGCGCTCTCCCTCCCGGGAGCATGCCCTCTGTAACTTTCTAAATAAACTTTCTCTTATAATTTGAGTTCTTGGCTTTGAAATCTTTTCTTTGCCAAACTCAAGAACCGAGGTTCAATTTCACCACCGACACTGCCAGCAACAAAATCACAGTACAAAGAAGTTGTTAATTTATATGTAAACCACACACATTACAATCCCTAAGTTTTGGGCAAAAAAAAAAAAAAAAAGTTATGATAAAAAACGAGTTACTAAAATGGGACAGAAACCAATCTCTCCCTAAAGAATCTCAGCCTTTTCCTTCCTCCTAATGAAAGCAAATACACGCCTATTACTGTTTTCTTTGGATGAAAACTAAAAGCTGTCCAATAAGCTATAAATAATAGCCAAAAAATAAATAAAAATAAAATCAATTAAGAGAAATCCATCAGATCTCACTGTAGCCTAACTAGAACTCACCATTCTTCTTTGTAAAAGTTGTTCTGAAAATGAGTCCATTTCTTGTAAAATGCGGTAAAGGTTGGCTGACTGAATGTCGTACTAGAACTTCACAAAACTCTTAAGGGTTAAAATGCTTTAAATCATTTAAGAGGCTGAATTATCTTACATTCAGTCTCCTTCCCTTTCTTACCCTTTGAGAAAAATCTAATATTAATGTAACTTTTCATATTTATGCAATTAATGTTCCCTGTATAAAAAATTTAAAACAATGGTAAGTATGAAGAACAAAAATCATCCACATCCCAATGCCCAGAGAAAATTTTGGTATTTATCCTTTTAGCCTGTGAGGTAAGAGTTTTTAGGAGAATTAAAGATTTCCTTAGTGAAAAAGAATATATTAAGTCAATATGGAGTTTATGATGGATATAAAACATTCTTGGAAAATTTTACAGGTCTGGAACTCAAGGAAGTTTAAAATAAACATATGCTCATGGCCTCCATAGCATAGCAGAGGTTTAAAAAATAACAATAGAACAATTCTGTAAGGAAACCTCTACTTTAAGGAGAGTCTAACAGCCAATTTCATGACAAGGATTAAGTTACAATTACAAAGATCTCATCAAGAAAACTGTCCCTGGCTGGTGTAGGTCAGTGGATTGAGCACGGACTGCAAAACAAAGGGTTGCTGGTTCGATTCCCAGTCAGGGCACATGCCTGGGTTGCAGGCCAGGTCCCCAGTGGGGGCCACGTGAGAGGCAACCACACATTGATATTTCTCTCCCTCTCTTTTCTCTCTCCCTTCCCTTCTGTCTAAAAATAAATAAGTAAAATCTTTAAAAAAACCTGTCTTTAGGAAATTACTAAAACTGATTAACTCTTCTGCCCACATTACAACACTAAATATTAGAGCCCTCCTTCCCTCCATGCCTAAAACTAGCTACCTACTTAGGAAGAGACCCAGGTGTCCCCATTACAAACCCAAGAATATACTCATTTGTATTTTCATGAGTATCTTCATGAAGATACTCATTTGTATCTTCATGTGAGAGACCAATACTCTCTCACATGAAGTAGAAAGCAAAAATGAATCTAGGAAACCACATTACCCAGGATTCCACAGGGAACAATGAGCTAAAAGGTTCTATGGGGAAGGATGCCTTGTGTAACAAAACATTTCATGTGCAAGAATTGGATATTAGGAAACAATCTCATCCCTTATGCCACAAAAGACAAAGGAAAATGCAAAACAAAATAAACCCAAAAGTGGAAACAGAAGGAACACCAACCTAGTAGCTACTTTTTATTAAGGCACTAGTAGGCATTTCAACTGCATAGTTTGCATAGTTTTCTTTGGCTGAACTGTATTATTGACCCATACGATAAGTAGTATGCCCGCTTCTACAGATGAGAAAAGGAAATAGCACTATCAATACTGTACCAGACACTGCTCAGTGCCTCACATAAGTTATCTCAACTAACTCGCACGCTACCATTCCAGCCTGGCGTGTCTCTCAAAGATGGGAAGGCAGGCAGGGAAATGTTAAGGTCACACACAGTGATGGCAGCAATTGTTAAGCCTGCCACACCTGTCCTTCACAGGCCATGTTTATAACCCTATTCAAGTCACACCATTCTTTGAGACCACAAGTGTTCATTTTAAGGACTCAAAAATCAAAGAATTTTCAATCATGGGAAAGACTTGTTTTCCAGGTTGTTTTAAAAATTTTTTTCTATTTTACTTGTATTTTGACCATTTTTGTGTGCCACAGCACCTCTAGGAAGGAGTGTATAGGTAAACACAGGATTACATTAATATCAATCAACTTTGGAATTGTTAGAAGTTCCACTCGGAAAGTTGACATAGAAAGTTAATTCTTGCTTCAAATTATATTTCTGAAATACAATTTCTAACTATTATCAGAAATAATCGAGACTCAAAGACTAGCCCTTGCCAGGTAGCTCAGCTGGTTAGTGTCATCCCCATATGCCAAGGTCTCAGGTTTGATCCTCAGTCAGGGCCTGGGTTGCCGGCCAAGTGCCCAGCTGGGGGTGAGCAAGAGACAGCCAACTGATGTTTCTCTCCCTCTCTCTAAAAATAAATAAATAAAATATTTAAAAAAAGAAAATAAAATAAAACTTTTGTGCTAAATGAAATAAGCCAAACACAAAAGGACAAAAGTATTCTAAGATTCCAGTTACATGAAATACTTAGAAGAGGCAAATTCACAGACAGAAAATAAACCGAGAGAGGTTACCAGGAGCTAGGAGGAAAGGAGAATGGGGCTTTATCACTTAATGGTTACAAAATATCAGGTATTTTCTCTTTTTTTGATTCTAGAGAGAGGGGGAGAGAGGGAGAGAAATACCAGCGTGAGAGAGAAACATCTGATTGGTTGCCTCTTGCACACACCCCAACCAGGGGCCAAACCCAGAACTCAGGCTTGTGCTCTGGGAATCGAACCCAGGACCTTTCAATTTGTAGGACAATGCCCAACCAACTAGTTTTTGGAAAAAGATAGTAGTGGTGATGGTACAATACTGTGAATGTACTCACTCTTAAAACAGATTTAAATGATCTAACCCTAAAACCTAAAATTATAAAACTTCTAGAAGAAACTAGGAAAAAAGCTTCATGGTTTTGGAATTAGCAATGCTTTTCTTAGATATAAGATCAAAAGCACAGGCAACAAAATAAAAAACGGACAAATGAGACGTCAAACTTAAAAAATATTAAGTTTTTAAATGACAGTGAAAAGGCAACCTACAAGATGAGAGAAAGTATGTGCAAATCATATTAATATAGGGTTAATAATTCAGAATATATAAAAAACTGCAACTCAACAACAAAAAAATCAAACAATGATTTAAAAATGGGCAAAGGACCTGAACAGACATTTCTGCAAAGACATTGGCCAACAAGCATATGAGAAGATGTTCAACATCATTACAGAGAAATGCATTATCAAAACCACAATGAGCCCTGACCCTGTGGCTCACTTGGCTGGGCATCATCCCGAAAAGCAAAAGGTCCCCAGTTTGATTCATGGTCAGAGCACATACCTAGGTTGTGGGTTCAGTTCCCGGTTGGAGGATCAATGTTTCTCTCCCTCTCTTTCACCCTCCCTTCTCCTCTAAAAATAAGTAAAATCTTTAACAAAACACACATACACACAATGAGATATCTATCACCTCACACCTATCAGGATGGCAACTCTTTAAAAAAACAGAAAATAAATGTTGGCAAGGATATGGAAATATTGGTGCCCTTGTGCTGTTGGTGGGATTGTAAACTTTCAGATTTGCAAGATAAAAATTCTGTAAACATTTCCAAACAATCTGTAGAATTTCTTAATGTCACAGAACTATACACACAAAAAGTTAAGATGGTAAAGTTTATATCATGTAATTTTTACCGCATAAAAAGGCAAATATAAAAACTGGTTAAAATACCAAGTTTCGGGTATGTATTTCCATTTAAAAATAATTTAATATATCAAAAACCACTGAATTATGTGAATTAAACTTCAATAAAACTGTTTTTTGTTTTTAAAGGCAGAGGAAACAGCAATTTATTGGGGCACCCAAAGCCTTGAGCAGAGAGGAGCCTACGGTTTCTATTTCCTCCAAACTCCCCCTGGCCTCCAGG